>QANY01006035.1:986614-1115024 GCA_003255025.1 Datisca glomerata
GGGGGGGGGGGGGGGGGGGGGATGTGCTAGTCTATTGTGCTATCTTCCAAAACCCCACTATGCGCACCCTTAATTAATGGCATATTTCACTGTAAAGCATGAAAAGTTTACCCTGTTTTTGAAAAGAACGATCAAATAAACCCAAATCTACTCATTCCACTTTGGCCTCTCTCTACACACCCACTTCATTCAATTGTCTTAAACGTAACTCTCTCAGTTGTCAGTGACTTGAAGCATTCTAATTGATGGTCTTTTCAAATTTCAAGTGACTAAAATTAGGGAGAAATTACCTTTATTATGGTTTGAAATGTGTATTAGAATAGTTGAAGATACATACTTTGACCATCCACCATTCACCATCAAATTTAATCACTCGATCTATTTATACAACCTTAACTATAATTTATGACTCTTAATTAGGGGTGTGTATGGTCATTTTGGTTTGATTTTTGGCTAAAAATTGAACCAAACTAAAATATTTGGTTCGACAATATATCGAATGAATTGATTATGAATTTTATATAAATCAAACCGAACCAAATATTTTGACTGGTCTGGGTTACCGGTTCGGTAGTGATTTTGCACTAAGTAATGGTTCGATTCACAGGTTTTTTATGGGATTTTGAACCAAACCATAAATCATCAGTTGTTAACATAATCGAGAACCAACATTGGATACTTAAAAAAACGGAACAAACATATTATTTTTTGCCTGGTTCAGTTCGATAAAAACTTGCACTCCCTACTCTCAGTGATACTAAACCATGCGTTTATATCCAATGAACATTAAACCATTTACACTTGTGTTTTTCTTCATTAGCAAATAAGTATAAGAGTGATGTTCAGGTACGGGCCGTCATCGTCTAGGGTACCACAAATATGTATGAGGATATCTCAAATATGTCAAACAGTGAAGTATCAACAACACATTTGTGATATCATATTATATGTACGTACAATGTGTTGTTAGTACCTCATTGTTCAACACACTTGAGGTATCAATATGCATATTTATAGTACCCAACACGGTGACGATCCGATACCACATATTTTTCCTATGAATATGATAAAAAAGTTAATTATTATGAATTAGTTTCAAGCTCTAAGTTTTCTACTTATAACTCCACTTATTGATTAATATCATCCATAACATAGTGAATTACCAAATGAGGTGATTAAGTGCAATGCTCAAGTTGTAAATGCAATTGATCATTCCTAAATTAAAACCCAAGTATAATCTCCTCTTCAAGAAGGCAATGAGCTGTATTAACTCACAATATTTTCTTAAGCCTATAAATTGCATCATCATAAAGTAGGTTACCAGCTTCAATCTCTCTCAGTTAGACATAGAAAAATTGGTCATATTAGCTAAAATGAATACTTATACTCAGCTTTTGACTTGCTTGACATTGATTCTGTCTCTTGTCCTTAAAGCCTATGCTTATGGTCATGGCTATGACTATGCTCATGCGACTTTCTATGGAGACATAAATGGTACTGAAACCATGCGTAAGTACACCATTCTTATTCTTACAATCAGTCAAAACTAAATTCATTTTAAAAAAATCTTGTTTTCTTGTCTTGTTTCTTGTCCGCCAATAACATTGTTATAAGCGTGATGGATACATAAACATACAAACGAGACAAAATAAGATTTACCGATGTGATATTAATTTCAGTAAAAGTTATATTTTTAACTACAAAATCAAGGTGTGGTGGTAAATGTGATAATTTTACTACAGTTTTTATCCACGAAAATAGGCTTTTTTTTAGTAAACATTATGATTTTCGGTGTTCCCCAAAAATTCTGGCCCGTGCAAAAAATCATTTGCACCGAATCTTTTTTATCGCTTGTCGTTAATATGTCACGAGAATTTTCCCGTCTAAATACCAACATTAGTGATGAGATAAATAATTTGTCGTAAAAAAAACTTACTTTTGACGATGAAATACATATTTTGTAACTAAATCAAACTTTGACCGAATTTGTCTGTAAAACTTTGATCCCTAAAAATCATATTTCTTTGTGATCTACTTACAAATACTATTGTATTTGTTGTAGAGGGAGCATGTGGTTATGGAGATTTATTTAAACAAGGGTATGGCTTAGAGACAACAGCACTAAGCACTGAGCTATTTGACAATGGGGAAACATGTGGAGCATGCTTTGAAATAAAGTGTGTAGAATCCCAATGGTGCATCAATGAGACAGAATCAATAAGAGTAACGGCCACCAATTTCTGCCCTCCAAATTACTCAAAAACACAAGGAGTTTGGTGCAACCCACCTGAGAAACACTTCGATCTTTCAATGCCAATGTTCTTAAAGATTGCTGAATACAAAGCTGGGATTGTTCCTGTGGTGTATAGAAGGGTGATGTGCCCTAAGAAGGGAGGGATTAAGTTTGAAATACAAGGGAACCCATATTGGTTGTTGGTGTTAGTGTTTAACGTTGGAGGTGTTGGAGAAGTTGTTAATGTGAAAATTAAGGGTTCCAATACTGACTGGGTACAAATGTCAAGGAATTGGGGTCAAAACTGGGAAACTAGTCAGCAGTTACAAGGCCAAAGCTTGTCTTTCCAAGTTACTGCTAGTGATGGAAAAATGGTGCAGTGTGATGATGTTGCACCTTCAAATTGGCAGTTTAATCGGGTGTTTGAAGGTGCAAATTTTCGGTAATGGTGAAGATTGCTTCGTTTGTGCGTGAACGGAGGGAACTTGGTAGCATGTATTGTGTGCATATGTTGGTAAAATTTTCATATATCGAGGGCAAAAGTATGTATGATAAAGAATAATACTCTTTTTACAGATATATAAAGAATAATAATGAATCAACACTCCTCCAGAGATTAGCCAGTCAATCTCTTAAAATGATATAATTTTACAGACACAGATTCACTCGTGATACGTGATAAATCTATTATTTAAATCTAAACTATCAGTTCAAATTTAAACAATCTAAATTTAACTGATGTCATACGACATAATGAACATTTTTGCTACGGACAGTCTGCTTCAGAACAGTCTAAAATTAAATATTATGTTTTACGACATAACCTACATTTTTGTTAGGGACAATCTGCTTCATAACTTTACAGTTCCGTCGCCGGCCCTGCAAGTACACTTTCCTTCCACCGCGGGTTAGACATATTTTGGAGTGTTTCCCAACGTTGCAAAGTCTAATCAATTCATCATTCGTTAAATTTAACATTTTTATTTTTTTTGACGATTTTTCTTAAAATCATCCTTTTTCCTCTATTTTTTACATTGTTCGATATTTAAAAGACACTTCAATTTGTACGTGACGTTATAAAAAAAATGGTACGTGACAACTCCATGCCAAGAACTCTTATTTGGTTCCATATGAATCAGAAATTTTCTTTTTCTGCACAATATTTACAACCAACCTTTCAAAGTAACGTAATGGCTTTGGTAAACAATGTGAGAATAGTAATCCATGATTAGTGTTTCCACTAGGTAAAGAATCCACTTGAAGACCCAAATCAACAAGTGAATATATTTTATATAACGCATAGCGACAATAGCCACTGACATTGTCACGATTATGATACTCTGACAGGAGAAATAGTCACTCAACTCCCTGCACATAAGGCTGTGGAAGAAAAGGTCATAAAATTTCTACAATTTCACCTGAACAAACTATCTACAACAGGTTGTAAGTTCAGAACTGATCTGCCAAACTAAACCACAACATTAGTGGTGAGACGGAAACTTTGTGATTACTATTTACCTACTTTTTTCTCATGTTTAAGTGCCACGAAGTTGCTTCAAATGCCAAAAAATGGTGATAGTGTGCCAACATTCATTAAGGAAATAGATCTATAGAGTTAATTGCTTAGAAATGAGAAAATAGGAGACAAATTCAAAACTCGAAACGCGCCAAAAGCGGACTTCTCACTTGTACTGACAAGGAAGGCAATATCGATGCGGAGAGCAAATTACAGGATGAGTAAGAAATATAATAGGCAAGGACAATCTCAACAGCACTCTCATATATTACGATAGACTAGTTCACGGTTCTCTTGAATGGATTAAAAAGCCTCAGACGACTTCCCAATCACCATTTCCGAACAAATTTTCCCTTCCACAGTTGATTTCTAATGACTACTAGAGAGACAAGTTAGCTTTCTGAACCGGAGACATAGGGCACATTAGTTGAGACATTTTAACACAACATCTACGGACAGCTCCTCGTTCGTCCCCCTTTCTCGTGCTCACAACAAACCCACAACTATCCAGGCACGCAGATGGAGTAAAATCACATTGAAGACACCGATAATGCAAGAGAAAAAACAGTATGCTTCTTGCACCAATTAAATTTGGATACTTAAGGCGTTATCATTTCAGCTAAATTCTAACAAAAATATACAGTTCTTACAAGTCAGACCAAATAATTAACAAATTGAAATGTAAATGCCAATTTTTACCTAATTCTTACTGTGAGATCTGACACCCAAAACTTTAGAGGCCCATTTTGCTCCGACACCTAGCACTTTTTCACTTACCAAATAGAAAACATGAGGCAAAAAAGACCTAATTCATCAATTAAAAACCCATGCTCCAAACTTTTACTTACAGGAACAAATTCACCTGGGTTTATAATGGCATAAATTTTTGCTGAAGACCAGACTGCAACAGTCCCCCAATTACTGAAGATGTTGACAGGTGCTTGAAGTTTCTTTTTAGATTTTTCAAGGTACAGGGCTCAAACTATATTACTCAAGAATTACCTCAGTAGCCTAATTGCACATATCTAACACCTTCCATTGCTCAGAAGGAGACAATTTAGCATCATTCTTTTCCATCATCGCCATTAGTATGATTATACTTGTTGAATAACCCCACTCAATTAGGTGAAGTAATAGCAACCAGAGAAATATGCGAGACGAAGAATTGATTGGCCAGGAGGGGGAAAAATCAATTAAAAATGATCAAAGTGAAAGACACTGTACCCTGTCTGGAAGATTCCTAGGCATTGGAAGTGCAGTAACATATCTCTGCGGGCAAATTTTCTGAGAACTTGCAGTTGCATCAGAGGCTGAGGCCTCACCCCCATCAGCTTGCCCCCGACTATGAAACTTAGCGAAACGATTGATGACAGAGAATTTCTCCAGATCTTGGCACTCAACTCTCAAGTCTAAGATTGACACTCTCTTTTCCACTCTGCATCGTCAGGACAAAGCGTTCAGAATTTAGAGAAAGAGAGAGAGCAAGAGAGTCAAATAAGATAAAATATAAAGTACTTCGTGAAGCAGAAACTGTAATGTAGTAGCAAAAAATTTCCAACCTCAACAAATCACTTTCTAGGTTCATTGCTCTAGCAATAAAGTCCTCCATAACTTTCACAAAGTGTTGATCACCAACTTTTGCTGATGATTTAAGCTTCCCAGGGAGGCTAGAGAGCAATATACACGGGACTTTGTTAGAACAGCACAACACAAACCATAAAACATATATGGGCTTTCACAAGGGCAGGTCGAAAAGTTCTATAGAACAAGATAAGTTCATATTAAGAAGACGTTCTTACTCATTTGTGCTCTCAGGAAGCACAGCAGCATCACTTCCTGAACAAGAGACCGCACTGCATCCATCACCTAAAGCTATCCTAGCAACAAGGTAAGCCACACTCTCACAATGTGAGCTAGCATCTGCTGAAAGGAAAGTGAATGGAGGAGGGCTAAACACTTGCTGCATAAGCTGCTTTGTCAAGATAAGCCTTTTCTTTGGTCTATATAAAACTAATGCATCTTCAGTCAATTCTGCTTCATCCTCAATCTGTCACCAGATTAGAAGCAATTAGAACTCTTTATAACAATCAGCAATCTGATTTTTAGACAAAAATAGTTGAGTAAACAGACCTTCTCAATGAGCCGATTCACTGCTTGAGCCCAGTTTACTTCGGCCCTGCTGTAAAAGATAGAGCTATACATGCATTAGAAAAATAAATTGACTGTGCGCAAAACATTCACCTTTCAAAAGAAACAGATTTAATGCAAGCATAGAGACACCAGTCTCCAATCTGATAATATTGAATTATGAAAAAAAACTAAAGCAAAAGAGAGGTATGAGAACATGATCTACTCAACAACCACCTTATATTTTGAAGCCCGTGAGATCCTTCAGTTAGTTCTTTATTCCATGGTATAAGTTCATATGTTAGACTTTTACGCTTCTTCGGTCTCACAACAGCCAAACCTTGGTCAGTGACACCAGAAGGTAATAAATGACTGGAAGAGAAATTTTCATGTGCTTTGGTTGAGAGTTCTGAACTCTGTGAGGTATCACCAAGCTGACTTTCATTGACAGCAGCATGAGCCTGCTTCACTAAATTTGGAGCACTCAAACTATCTGGAGGCTTTCCAATCATCAAAGAATGATTTACTGACTTAATATTAGAATTCTCATGTCCATAAACTGATAACATTTGCCCATTCTTAAAAGTTCCATACTGATCAAACCAGGATGGTGCCATCTGAGGACTAATCTGAGACTTCTCACCTCTAACAGATGTACTGGTACTACAAGAAAAATTATGGGAAGTGTTCTGACCAAAAGCAGTCGCATCCTGAATGGAGGTATTAATATCTTGCCCGTTCCCCACATTTGAAGAAAAACTAAGCATCTTTGAATCTCCAGAGGAAATTGGGCTATGATTGTTTGGTGACTCTCTAACCATCATGTTATTTTGTCCATATGCTAAATGCTGTGCTCCCTTAGCAGTAACCCCCTGCTGTGGATCCACATTGCCATCTGGACCTTTAAATCTATCGCCCCAATTACTTTGGTTAACCTCTGAACTCTTCATGGCTTGCATTTGATGCGCCATGGGAAAATGTTGATTCAAATTGTTATTTGGTCTGATAGAGCGCCCAAGAGCTTCTACACGTCCTTGGGCAGTGGAAGGTATTGAAGGAGATGCATCAGATTGGTAATTTCCAAAAGATTCCTTCCCCAGAAACGTGCTTGACGGTGGCCTCAGAGTTTCACTGTTCTCAGCTGATAACTGCTGCCCAGAGATCTCTTTAACTGGTTGCTCTCTCCCAACAAAACTTTGTGAGTTCATTGAACATGCAGCAGCAGGGCTATTCACCAGTTCTTGAGTATCTTGACTATTTGGCTCTTTTGGTCCAGAGAAACTCCTCTCCAGGTTGTTGTTTGACTGTAGATAAGACTTGAACAAATTGGGACCAGCCCTCAAAGGTTGGGAACCAGGTTGGCGAGACGTAACACTAACCCATTCACTAGGAGACCCTTTTGAAAAGGCACTTGGTTGCAAAGAATCAGACTCTTGAACTGGGTCAGCCTGATTTTGTGCATGAGATATGTCAGCGATGTTTAGCCGCTGAGACACTTCTGCAGTGGGAGCAAGGTTAATTTGAGAAGCGGTTCCAGAAATACCTTGTGCCGATGCAGGTTGACTAGCTCCAACTCTCTCACAAGAGTAGTCCGACTGTCCGGAATGTGTATCAAGCTTATTTGAAGTTACATTGGCGGCCTTATTCAATGTTTTGTTTTCATTCTGAAGATGGCTTCTTGAATAAAGAAGTCCCGATGCAAAAGCAGCAGAAGAATTTTCCTGGGCGCTAAAACGTGGGGCTGTGTTGCCTGCATGTCCTGATGGACCAGATAAACTTTTTCTGAAATCCTCTTGTGGTCCATGAGAAGTAGCAAAGGACTGGATGGACGTTGCAGGAACCAACCATCTATTAACGTTGCCTCCGATCATAGAGCCAGTGGCATGACTAGAATTCTGAACTGTTTGCGAGGATCTATGAGAAAATGTAGAATCTGGCATGAATAGCTGTTGAGAAGGAGGGCCCAATTGTAAACCAAAACTTTGAGAAGCAGAAGATTGACTATGCTGAGTTTGACCAACTGTTCCATCAGAAGTTTCTGCTTGTGGCATCTCACCAGATGGATTGGAGTTGGAGGGCCTAAAGTGTGGTCTAGAGCCATATTCCCTTTGCTGATCCACTTTGTTAAGAAGCTCCAGCATATTTTGACTGCAGTTTAATAGAAACATTGAATGAACACGATTCTAGACTCGTCATTCAACTCAAAATATTCTCTGTTATTACTAAAAGAGGAAGAAGGAAAAGCATAAGCTTCTAGAGGAACAAAATTTTTTGCTTCAACAGAAAAAGAAGTTGGTTAGATAGATAAAGAAATATAGAACCAAAGTACAAAGAACACATACAACTTTTACATCAAGAGCATTTAAGACATAGTAGAAATGAAAGATATATGCAATGAATCCTATTACAATAAGAAAGAGGTTGCATGTGTCAAATTATAAAGGCACATATCACTTTTACGTCAAAGCATCAAAGCAATATGAGAGAGAGAAAAGCCAAAAAGGTTGAGAACTAACAGTCACCTGTCTTTGCTATAGCTACAGTATTCATTATATTGTTCTCTAGAATCTTTGTAATTCAAAGTGTTTCAGATAGAATGGAAAGAGTATCTAAAGAACTAACAGTCACCTGTCTTTGCTGTAGCTATATTACCGTATTCATTATACTGTCTTCCCAGGACCTTTGTAATTCGTAGTGTTTGAGATAAAAGGGAGAGTCTAAGAAAGTGCCCAGCATGAAACATTTTTTGTTGGTAAAAGTTTAGCAGTATATTATTCAAAAAAGGCCCCCAAGGGGATTTACAACTCTAAGGACGCGATTCTAAATGAGGACTCGAGCAAGGATTCTACCCAGGTATTTTTAAGGTCAAAACCCGAGAAAAAGCATCCATGCCGATCCAAAAGAGTCCTAGATAACGAGAGAAGTTTACAAAAAAAATTCTCAATCCCTTCATAAATCCTAGAATTATGTCATAAATTGTTAATAAATTTGTCATAAATTCAAATAATAAAGATATAATTTTCCATCAAAACATCAGTAATTAACATATTACAGTCATCTTATGTATCTGTTCATGATTTTAGCAATAAATAAAATACATTACACAAAAAATCAAAAGATGAAAGCAAAAAGAATGTGATATCAAAGATTCAGCAAACGAGGTACTGTATTGTTATGTACTTAACTACCTTGACGGAGGAGTCTTATCTGAGGCATCATTACCAACAGAATTATCGAACTTAGCAGACATAATAGGTACAAAACCTGATTGCATTCTTTTTGAAGGTATTTCTCCTAAAATTCTTCCATCACCCTGAAAATCATGCAAAACCTCTAATGAAGTAAAATTATAAAACCATCTGCTAAAAATACATCTCAAATTATGAACGATAACCAAAAAATACAAATCCAAATATAGACACTATATTATGATAATGTCCAACAATTACCTTCTCCACTTCCAAAGAATTTCTCTCAGTAAAACCAGAATTCGATTGACCCAAACTCCCTTGTTCATGATTTATGAATGAGTGCTGCTGTGTCGTTGCTCGTGATTGCATGGCATGTTTAGTTTCATAAGAAGGCTCCGCACTGACTTCGAGATTTCCCATAGGATGGTACTGAAATTTGCGCATAACAGACGGTTTTTGACCAGCAATTCCAGATGACTTGTCTTTGCTTCCAGGCAATCTACGTTTCTCACTATTATCTGACCAAATATTCTCCTGCAAACCACCAGCAGAATTATGGTGAGGTATGCTAGAGCGAAAACTGTCGAGCGAGTTCTCTCTTCTAGTAGAATTCTCCATTTCATGCATTTCAGCTGCTTGCCTATCTTGGTCACCATTCCCAGATGTATCGAAATTTTGAAGACTCTTATCCAGATGATTCTGGTACTTCCCCAGAAAACTGTGTCCTTTTGACTTCACTGAAGAATCAACATCTTTCCAAAGAGCATGATTGTGATTATCTGAATGTTGTTGCCTACTTTCATGGTTAGCTCTTAGAAAGCTAGTATTAGGTATAGCAGCATCATCATTAACACTAGAATCTTCGTTATAAACTCGAGGGAGTCCTATGTTCGTGTGTAGCATATCAGCATTTAAATTAGAAGTTGCATTAGCTGTCCACTCCATTCCGGTAGATTGGACCATTTCCTCACACATGGCTCTACTGTGATCACTACCCTGAGGAGTCGATAACGGATTCTGATTCTCCCGATATTTCAGATTGCCATCACCACTGAGAGATTCAATGAAGTTCCAACCATTTGGTTTGCCTCGCTGGTCATCATTGCCGAATGGGGATAAACTCTGTTGACGGGTCCAAGCCCCTGGAACGTTATTTTCTTTTCTTTCTGCACCCAAAGAATGATTTGTATTTGCAGACAGTCGACTGCCATCAGCAAGTGGATTTTGTAACAGGTTTCGATCTAGCCACCTGTTTTCTGCTTCCGGAAACTGAGAAACAGATCTTGGGGCAGTATTAGTCCGAAAACTCTCGACGTGTTCAACAGAAGATACCAATCCTGGTTGCTGAAATCCAGAAAAATTAGTGCAAGTATTGGGCCTATTACCATCAAGAGATACAGAAACAGATGCCGAATTCAAAGTAGAGGCATTCTGCAAGTTGCTATCCGCACATATAGTTTGCAGTTTACCACTGTCATTGAGAGTTGCAGACGGTTGATTCCCATTTTGAGGTTCTGCATTCCTAGAGACACCACTCCACTCTTCCTGTAACCCAACATCACCACTTGAAGTCTCTGCCACAGCAGACTGCATAAGAGCACTCCAAGTCCCACTTTGCAAAGAGGGAAATGCACCATCAAAGACCATCCCATCAAGCATGGTATAACCTCCTGTACCCAAGTTGGTGGTCCTGCCAAAAGCGTCCCACAAATTGTCATCTGAACCATACAAAATCTTCTCTTCAGTTGGATCTAGTGTAGCCACATTCTGAGAGGAAGAAACCTGCATCACTGTTCTCTCTTCCGATGTTTCAACTGGTCTAGCAAGCTCTTGCCTCCCATGAAATTCCGGAATTGGTACAGTCCTTTGCTGGGAACTCAACTGCTGCAAGTTCTCTGAATTTAGTCCATTTATACCATGACCAGTAGTCATCCCAAACATACCTTTCCCTTGAAAGTCCTGTCTCATAACCGAAGTCCCATCTTGTAAGCTAGCCTGATCTGAGAATGCAGTATATTTATTCCCTGGAAAAGAATTGTTGCTGGCCGATAACTGTTGCATTGCAGGTTTATCCACTTGAAAAAGAGAATTTTGACCTGAAATATTTCTTCCAGTAGATATTGGGACCCCATATAGAGACTGATCAATCTGTTGAGGAATCGAACCCATCAACCGTGGAGCTTGATTTTGCTCAGAGTGAAGCATAAATCCACTTGGTGAGCCCTGCATTGCCGGGGACACACCACCCTGCAACAAGTTTGTGTTACCTGCCATATGATCAGGCTGCCAAGGATAGTTGGGTATCTCCTTGACCGGAACACCATTGATTAGATCTGGTGTATGATGTCCAGGAACCTGTTTTATGGATGAAACCTGATGCATTAAACTATGGTTCCTTGCTTCTAATTGTTGAAATTGTTGCTGCCTCTGAAGTTCTTGAATTTGTGAATATACAGCTTGTTGCTGCAGCAGCTGCATCTCAGAAATTCCGGACTGTTGCCTTCGTAAAGATTGCATCACATTGAGATGCCCACCATCCATTTGTTGTTGACCTCCAAAAAAATCAAAACTAACAGGAGATTCAGCAGTTTCCAATCCAATTAATTTTTTTTCATTTTCAGGACCATCCAAGTGATCTGCTTCATGCATAGTTAGGTCCCTCGATGTTGGATTTTGCCTATCAGATATCGTACCCATTCCCAAAAGGTTGGCTTCATGTGGCCTTGTCTGGAAAATCTGATTCCCTTGCACATAGCCATTCAGATGTTTCTGTTGATATTGGGCCTGACCTCTGCTGAAGTCAGGCCCTAGACTTGATTGCATAGCATTCAGGCCATGAGGCGTGTGAGAAGACCAACTCCCATGTCCTCCCTCAGAATCTGATATATGCAGAGAAGTATGTTCAAGGGAAGATCACATACAGTAGTTCAATTTTCATGAGATCAAACAATTTTATACTGATATTTAAAGAAATATTTATTGATGCATCATAATATACTCTACAAATCCCGGAGAAGCAAATTGGCCATGATTTTATAATTGAAACCTGATTGCGGCGCATTAAAATTCTTTAAATTGGAAACAAAAGGAGCACCAATCTGTCTCTGGCTTCCAGCCCACATGCCATTACTTAGACCTTGCCAGTTCCCATCAGCAGCTTGCGACTGATGCTGGCCCTGATACAAATTTTCTTGGCCAAAGAAATTGTGGACCCTATCTCCAACTTCGTTGCCAGGCATAGATGATGAAGCCCACAGAATTCAGCCACTAAAATTTTGTAATGATATAAAAACTGCAGGGAAACAAGAGCCACTTCCAATGTTATTTTATTCTGATGTCATATTAGAGATCACTAAAATCTAATCATTTGTGTCTCAAATACAAAATCAGAGATATACCCAGTTTCTGTGCATTTAAGAACCACTCCAACTGCCAAAATCCCAACCCTCATAACCTGCATAAAAGACGCTATGACCTTCCATGATAACATCAAGCAGTAAACGGTACTTTTATGGGAAACAGAAAATTTTATTAACAAAGAAAAGAGGAGGGAGTAAAAGAACAGATAATGGAGAATGAGAAATCCACCAAAAACTGAAAACGAGCATAATATTGTAATAAGGAAGATAGTGACTCGATTTTTATCGTACTCGAAGTAATATCCAGCCAAATGAGAAGACCAGTGAAATGTATTGCTTGATGCTCTATCTAAAGATTTCTAATAGAAGGGAAATCCACAAAATTGTTAATGACCATGAGATGGAATTTTGGTGTGCATAATCGACTAATAATATTCAATTAATCGGAAACCAATACAGCAATATATTGCATATGTAGCATAATCTCTATGTGCAAATTGTATATTTTCAATCGTGTCGATGTAGACAGTCTTAAGATCTATATATTTCCCATCCCCTTAGCAGAAATGACATTCTTTAATTATGAACCTGAAATTTTCTCTCTTTCAGTCTTAGGCCTCCAGGAACTTCTCGCCTTATTCAATAAACATATTTAGAACAAGACTACTGGCTTGATAAAAAAATTAACATACTAAAAAAAGACATCAAACTACTTTTATGAAATAACTCCTACAAACTAAAATCTCAGCTGCAAATAACTGGTTAAGCTATCGCAAAAATTAGTAAAAAAATAATCAAACGAAATCTTCTGCTTTCTTGCTCTTCTTATTAGAATTCAGTTCAAACCATTGTCATTGATCCCTTAAAATCTAGGTCGACTCCTATAGATTTTGAACAAAGAAATTTTGGGTCCATACAAGCTAAACAAATTTGTCTTTCATCAAATCGTTTTACCCAGGAACAACTTCTAATATGAAAATTTTCAACAAACAACACAACCTAGACCAATGTTTCAGCCTCTAAGTCTCTCTATTTGGTGCAATATGCATGACATCAAATATTCTTTTAGAGTAATATTCGACGAAACCTCTCAACTTTTTGCACTGATACTTCAATCTTCATATCTCATATTCTCTTTTCTCTTCAATCAACAGGAATATGACTGGATCTTCAGATCTAAATCATATGCCTGCACTCTCCGATCTGCATGATTATTGAGAATATCATACCATTAAGAAATAACCTAGATACTAATCACCACTTTATTTTCTTTTCTTTTCCTTTTTGAGATCTATTGGTTTCTCTGTTGATTCTTAATACTAAATTGATGTTGAAGTTTAAAAAATCAATAAGTTTTTTCACATCAACTTAATAACAAAATCAATAGATCAAGTTGTGTAAAAAATCCAGAAATCATCAGGCGTCAAATTTCCTAAATAATCCTTATACTACAAATATATACCATATTTGCAAGGATTCTAACCTTTGACCAAGTAAAAGGCCTTAATTTAACGCTCCAAAAAGTATTTCGATGACAACAATATGATAAGATTCAAACTCGAACAAATAACATAGAGAACCAGATTGCATTACTATCAACATATCTTCCATGCTTAAATTTTTGGAAAAAAAAAAAGTTCTCTTCTTTTATAGTGCTTCAGAACCATCTTCAGCTGCCTGCTAGCCTAAATAGTCAAATAAAATTTATCTACTTTACTAAACCCATAAAAGCCCATTTCAACATGCTGAAGGCAATCGAGCAGCTATCCTTCACATTTTAAATGATATTGAGACGCCCAACAATTCTTCTATATGCATAAAATCAATGTACTATAAACTGACTTGACCATTGCACTCTCACTATATCCATTCAGTAATTTCTGACCGAGTAAAAGAAATTATGTGAGTAGATGTAGGAACACTGAGAAAGTAGTACATCAAGTATAGAATGAAGAAATGGAAAATGAGAAAATCATGTGAAAGCAACGGCTCCAAAGCATCTAACTCCAAAACATCGACTAAATCACAAGACAATGTAATACTACTGCATAAGCTGTAAAAGAGCTTCCTGGCCCTAAAACACAATAAATAGCACAGATTTACTGCTTGAGCTACAAAAATGATCCTAGAGAGATAAAGTTAGGGTTTAAACAGATAAGAGAGAAAGTCAGCAAACTCACAGTGATGTTGAGAGGGCTCCGTCAAAACATTTATAAGCGATCCTTCGAAAGTCTCGGATTAGAAGGTGTCGGGGTTGAATCGGAAACAGAAATGGGCGTTCCGAGCTCAGATAAAGAGAGAGAGGGAGAGAAAGACAGAGAGGCTCCGTGAGAGATAAAGTGATCGAAATACTGCGAGAATTTCAACGAACATGGGACGAAACTGAGGTTCGGGCCAAGTCGAAGGTTGGGGAACGAAGCTATACGGGTTTGGACTCGGAGTTGATGACTAAGGCCCAATGTGGGGGGTTGTTCCTTGTTCGTTTAAGCGGACGGTAAGCAACTAGTTGTTGGGTGGGGAGTAGGAAGCAAATATCTAAACGATGTGGTCCTATAGTAAGATTCCGCCACGTATCCCTCCGATCATGGAGCCCACTCCGGAAAAATTAAAATCTGTGGTGGATTTTTTTTTTCACTCTACGGTGTATTTTATGGACAGAGATTTGTACTTTGTGCATGTCTATTTATTTTTTAGAATTAGAGCAGATTGAGTTGAAAACATAATGTAATATAATAGAGATCAATTAGAATGAGTAATAGTGTTTTGTGTTTACTTAACTTAGAAATCATCGTCATTATGAATGAATGAAGGTAGTGCTTGCTAAATAAATAAATTATCTAATTTACTGATTATAATAAACTATTTAAGTTAATTAAATAAACGTTCTAATTTACTAACTAAAATTAAATATTTAATTTACTTATTAGAATAGTTGTCTGGTGCCAACAAGTGTTAATGAGAGCACCACGTATTAAGTTATCTACAGGACCAACACGGTGCTGGAGATGGTTATTGAACTTGATAGATAAACTATGAGTAAAAGTTGGATCGGATTTTAAAAATTTAAGGAAAAATAATGAATCACAAACGGTTTGTGGGTAAAAAATAAAAAAAAATTGCATCAACTATTTAATCATATTAAATATAAAATATTTTATGATCATGCATATTTAGAAGAGGTAGAAATAATATTATACCTTTCTTGTATAGGAGTAATTCTGACTTTGTAAAATTCTATTGATTGTTTTGTGTTCTTAGTTCTTTGTAGAACTTGAATCAATTTTCGCACCAATAACCACTTGTAGGATTCAGAAGTATATTTCAATAGGTTGTCGTCAGGAATTGAGTGTGGGCTCTCAAAACAACAGAAAAATAAAAAAAAAATCTCTTTTTAGATTTCGGCGGCAACAGGGATGGGAGAGAGAAACAACTTTCTTTGCTCTGTGAAATCACAAACATTGATCAGGGTTGTGTCAACACACTTACGGAGTCAACCCTAATGTCATCCCATATATAAAAATTACTGAATTTAGACATATACATTTATACTGTAAATTACTGAAATTCTCCTCTACTTACTGTAATTGTCGAAATTTTGTATCTTCCTAGAGCCAATACTGTGTCTAAATTCATCAATCTAAATTGATAAATTAATTTGATCTCCATCAATTAATTAATTAATTTTATTTATTTACTAATTATCCAATAATTAGAAAATAACAATAAATTAATTTGAACATTAATTTTTGCTCTCCACTACTTTAGAGACGATACCCATCACGTATGGGTTCGGGAAGTATACATTAGTCTGAAACACGTTTTTGGTCCAACTGGTGTCGTTTCACATTCATGTACTTATGAGCTACTTCTAGGACTGAATTGACCCACATGAATAAAACTATAGGATTCAAATAGTGGACGAATTTATCTCCATAAGTTCCTGACCTATTTAATCTTGACATCTCATGACTCCACAACATGTTCGATACCAGATCAACTCCTGATTCATGCGCGCTACATTTTGTGTTAGTGTGAATAAACACTTTTTATGTCATGGTCCACATATTATTTTGTTATGTTACCCTTCGTAAATATCAGTAATAAGAGCGGGGTGTAAAATTACATTTTTACTCATATAGCTATTATTTACTTAACTTCATTATTGACTGTGAACAAGAAAGATATAATAGTGAATTGTCTCGCACAGTTCATCATGTTTTGCATTTGGTAATCTCGCCACGAATTCCATATTTGTAAATTACGTAACTCCAACACAGTTGAGTCGTGATCCCAACAGTTGAGATATTGTTCGGCATTCGAACACACTCCTTTGGAGTATCAACGACCGCAAACAACTAAGTTAAGCTTCGTATTCACCTCATGGTTAAAGTAATCACGAAAACATCCTTAAGGTGTAAACAATTAAATTTAGAGCTAGATAAACGGCTTTGCTCGAAACTAATTTGTTATTGATTTATTCAACATGTTCCATAACATGTCTAGGTCAACCGTTAGAGCCTCCACTCTCATGCCCCAAGACTCGCATCATTTGGTTTGATCCAACAGTCGTAATCGGACTTCATTACCCAATCGATCCGAATACTGCGAATAACATTCTCAACTATTTCAGAATAGTTTGTTTGGAAAACCCCTCAGTTTTTACTCTTCTTATGTTAACAATAGTTCCAGAACTTCATTAAATTATAAACACATTTTTATTAATAGAAAAACTTTCATCCATTCATTGAATCTGGTAATACAAAATGCCTGAGAAATAACTAATTACTCATAGATAGTTTTTACATCATACTTCATGGACATAATTCTAACAATCTATCACTTGGACTAAAGTAGGTGTATACAATCTTGTATGTTCATGCCCTCTAGATGACCATCAAATACTTTATTGCTTAAAGTCTTCGTGAATGGATTTGTTTGGTTGTTGATCATCGATGTGTGTGTTACTACAGCATCTCCACGCTGAACAATCTCTTTAATCGGGTGATATTTATGCTCTATGTGTTTGGATCTTTTGTGGCTCCTTGGTTTCTTCGAATTCGCTACAACCCCACTGTTATCGTAATAAAGTGTTATGAGCTTGTCAGCTTCTAGAACAATTTTCAGAGTCTTCAAGAACTTTCTAAACCATACAGCTTCATTTGCAGCTTCACAAGCTGCCACATACTCAGCTTTCATGGTAGAATCAGCCATGTGAGATTGTTTGATACTTCTCCATAAAATTGGTCAACCGTTCAGGATGAACATTGATCATAAACTAGACCTCCTATAATCATTGTATGCTTGAAATCGAAGTACGTATACCCTATCGTATTCATATCAGTACTTGAATACACAAGCATATAGTCCATTGTTCTCCTAAGATAATTAAAAAAATGTTTGATGACATTACAATGCTCGAGTCTAGGATTAGATTGAAAACGACTCACCACGCCCACCGCGTAGCAAATGTCTGGTTTAGTGCAAAGCATCACATACATAAGACTTCTTATGGATGAGGCATATGAATCTTTCTCATGTCTTCCTCTTCTTGAGGAGTCTTGGAAAACTGCTCCTTGGAGAAGATGGCTTCGTGCCTAAAAGGAAGATATCCCTTCTTGGAGTCTTGCATACTGAAGCGATCCATCATTTTATCAATATAAGATGCTTGAGATAGTACCAATTGTCTATTCTTCTGATCCCGAAATATCTGAATACCTAGGACCAAGACAGTTTCTCCAAGATCATTCATATCATATTATTTTACAAACCGAATCTTGATATCAGATAATTTTTCTACATCATTCCTAATGAGCATAATATAGTCCACATAGAAAACCAGGAAAACCACATTCCCTTCGTGTATCAGCTTACACATAGGGTTCATCCACTAACTGCTCAAAACTGAAAGTTCTTAACAATTTCGTCAAATATGATATTCCACGATCGGGATGCTTGCTTAAGTTCATAAATGGATTTCAGCAGTTCACAAACCTTGCCCTCTTGGCCTATCTCCATGAATCCTTATGGTTAAGTCATATGGACGTGCTCTTTAAGATTGCAATTCAAAAAAGCAGTCTTGACATCCATCTGCTAGATTTAATAATCGACGGCAGCAGCAATGGACATGAGAATTTGGATGAATTTAAGCATGGGCACTGGTGAGAAGGTATCCTCATAGTCAATACATTCATTTTGGGTATGGCCCTTGGCTACTAGCCTAGCTTTGAATGTCTCTAAATTTCCATCAGGGCCTCTCTTTTCCTTATAAATCCATTTACACCCTGCGGGTTTTAACCCTTCAGGAGAATCTACGAGTTTCCAGACTATATTCGAGTACATCGATTGTATCTCAACTTTCATGGCTTCTTGCCATATATTTGCTTCAGGACCAACCATAACTTGTGAGTATGAGACAGGTTTATCATGATCCTTATTTGATGCTATTGTTAAGACATTTCCATAAGACATGTACCTGTCAGGCTATTTAACAACCCTCCCACTATTTCGAGGCTCCATAGGCTCTGGCTCGTGCTATGGTTCTTCCATTATTGAATTAGAAACAGTTCCTGATTGAAGATTCGGTGTCCTCTCATTTAATAATTCCTCTAGTATAAAAATGCTTATCAGGTTCACACTTCTTATATAATCCTCTTCAAGAAAATGCGCATTCAAGCTCATGAATGATTTCTTATCAGTTAGACTATAAAAGACGTTGTTTCCTTGTGATATCCTATAAACATGCATAATTCTAATCGAGTGACCAACTTATCTGTCTTCGGTTTCAGACATGTGCTAGGCATCCCCACAGGTGGTTTACGAGCGATTTTCATCAATTCTATCTTTCATATAGCATACCAGGCACCGTCTTTGATGGAACTTAGTTTAAAATGTATGATGTTGTTTCCAAGGCATATCTTTAGAACGAATTTTAGAGGGATGAGTAACTCATCATGGATCTAACCATATCCAATAAAGTTCGATACCTTCTCTTTGACACACCATTTTGTTCTAGAGTGCTAGGTACTGTAAGTTGAGAAAGAATATCTTCTTCCTTAAAAAAGTCTTCAAACTCTTCTCGCAATTACTATCCACCATGATCAGATCGTATCATTTTGATTTGTTTCTCTAATTGCTTTCCGACCATAGACTTATACTCTTTGAACTTTTCAAAGGTTTCAGACTTATGGTGCATTAGATAAACATGTCCAAAACGTGAGTAGTCATTAGTGAAGGTTAGAAAGTAATAACCTCTTCATGCTTGGATATTCAATGGCCCACGTACATCACTATGTACGAGTTTGAGGCATTGAGTGGCTATTTCACCATTCGCTGAAAATGGTTTCTTGGTCATTTTGCGTTCACTACAGGATTCACATGTGGGTTGTAATCACACACTTAAAGTTTGCGATGGACTATCATTTGCAAGTCTTTTATTCCTATCCAGGCTAATGTGGCCAAGACGTAAGTGCCACAAATATGTTAGATCGGTTTAGTAAGGCTTCAACATTTTGCTATCCCTTTGTAAATTAGTATTCACTTCAGTGTCACATATCATTAGAACTTTTGGTTTTACGTAAAATAATGTATTTATAAATGTGCAGTCGTAGTTAAGCTATCATTTCTAAAATACAAATATATATATCGATGAAATTCAAACTGAATCATTGCTCAACTAAACTAGCTACTGAAATAAGATTCTTCCCAAAAATATAACAAACATCACATAAAACCACAAAACTGTTATTGAATGATAATTTAATAGTTTCAACAGATACGGCTGATATTAGTGCTCCATTTAGCCAACAGAAGCTGAACTCGCCCTCGTCCAACCTTCTGATTTCCCTGAACCGTTACAGGGAACAACATATATGGTTAGTGGCTGCAGAGTATACAATCCACGAAAAAGTAGAGTCGGCCATATAACAGGCTTCAGTAACAAGTATTATACCTTTAGATCTCAACTCCTTTAGATAGCCTAGGCAGTTGCATTTCCAATGGTCAACAGCTCCACAATGATGAAACTTGTCTTTCGGCTTGTCCACTTTTACAGTTCCCTTACCTTTCGCATCTTTCGAGTTCTTCTTCTTTGCCTTCTTCGGTAAAGTTTGTCTCTCCAGTCTTCCTCTTGCCCTTCAGAAATAAGGTCTCAGCAGCTTGCAGTTCCGTCATCAATTCAGGAAGTGGGTACCTCAACTTATTCATCGAATAATTAAGTTTGAAGTTCTCAAAAGTGTCAGGCAGAGTCTCGAATGTCATATCAACTTGTGTCTCACTATCTACTTCAACACCAATAATCTCCATCTCATTCAGATAATTAATGATCAGGATCATATATTCTCTGACAGGAGTTCCAGGTTTCATCCTACAGTTCATGAAGTTTCGCACAACGGCCTGTTTGGCTTGACAACCCTGATCTCTAAACATTTTAGTGATGTTGTTGTTGCAACACATTGCTAATAGAAGCCAAGATATAACAGCGGTAGCTTCCTTGTGTTTGATGTTGTTGTTGTTGTAACACATTGCTAATAGAAACCAAGATATAACACCTGGTGACCTCATTAGAACGCAACCAAGAAGCATAATCATCATTTTTATTTTGAGTCCATTAAGCAGTAAGCTTAAGAGGACAAGGGGTGGCGAGCACGAACTTGTGCTTTTCTACCGTCAGCACGATATCAATATTTCATTTCCAATCCACGTAATTTTCACCAGTAAATTTGCTCACGTTTAAGATAGTTGAGAGTTAGGATAGCGACATGATTATTGAAAAGAATAAATAAAACAGTGTAAATAAATACTCAATCATTTAGGGGAGTATGATGCATGATGCAAATACTTAAATATTTAAAAATCCAATAGAAATATTTATTTCATAATGTTACGATCAAACAACGATAGCTTGTCTCATCTAAGGATAACGTTCAATCTACCTTCTATCGCATCGAGACTCCTATCATTTAGTTAATGCTTCTCAATATGTCACTATATCTAGCTTAATCAACCACCAATTATTTTGGTCATTTTGGCCCCATTTATTAGCCCTATGAGGGATTCCAATGTATTTCGCTCTAAGTGTTTAACCAACACAGTGGCTTTAAAGTTTGGCATGAACTAACAGTTCGTCTAAGAACGGTCATGCCTCACCACTTCATTTACAAGCTTTAGCTTTTTAAGCAACTCAATGACTCAAAGCGACACGATACTCAAGTTTCTCCCACTGAAAAGAGGACCGCTAGGGCGAGTCTAAATCATTCATCGTGCCGCGATCAAGTTTACATTGGAGACCTTGCGAACGTTTCAACATAAACGACCATCCCACTTAGCTTTTGAAAAAATAGATTTTTCTCTGCTTTTTCAAAAAAATATAACTTCTTATAAAGTTGAAAAAATAAGTTTTGAAAATTATAAAACTTTTATAAAATTTAAATCACAATTTAAAATTTATAACATTTATAAAATTCACATTGTATTTAAATTATAACTTATTATAAATTTAAACTACTATGTCGCGTGTACATATTACATGACATTTTGTTATTGGCATATCCCTATTTCTATACGGCATATTATATGATGATACGAGATTAATAATAAATCATACATTCAAAATTAATCTCTCTATGGCTCATTTCTAATTACAGGCCATAAAAAATAATTAATGAATTATAACATTTTAAATATTAATTTTCATGTGTCTGTAATCTTCTCATTCTCTTTCAGAAAGTTCCACCAATTCGTAATTTTTTACAAAAGTTAAGTCCCATTTTTAAAATTCAAATTTCAATTTAAAATTTATTTTTCCAAAAAATTTTACTTTGATAAATAAATTACCAAGTAAATTAATAAATTTATTTATTTTTAAAAATAATTTATAAAATAAATTATAATTGATTAGTGTTGAAATATCAATTAAATAAAAATAATTTTTAGGGATTGTATTGGGTAAAATCCTAAGATTTCTTAAACCCAAAAGTTTCCAAAACCTTAAGGTTTAAATCCTAAAGTTACCAAAACCTCAAGGTTTCTTAAACCCTAAAGTTTCAAAAAGCTCAAGGTTTCCTAAACCCTAAAGTTTTCAAAAACTCAAGATTTCTTGAACCCTAAAGTTTCGAAAAACTAAAGGTTTCATAAAACCTAAAGTTTCCAAAACCTTAAAGTTTCCTAATCCCTATGGTTTCCTAAACCATAATTAGGAAACCTACAGCGGCATGGGGAAGCAGACGACGAGCGGTAACTTTTCTTGTGACGATGGATTTACATTGAATTTAAAGATACAACTTTTGCAAAATTAAATTACATCAATACGATGTCTCAATTTCGGCGTACATCAAGCCTAAATTTAAAAATAAACACATAGAGCCGATCGATCGAGATCCATTCATAAAATACATTCAAACACGCTTTAAGTCTACCATATAAAAAATATATGTCAATATCACAACATCCATTGATGCATACGTCTAATTACTAAATATGCACAATCAAGAACTCAAGATTCTGATAACAATTATTGGATCATGTTTTAAAAATCTGAGGAAAAAGAACGGTTCGTGGGCGAAAATATTTTTTTCTCATATCAACTATTTAATCATATTAAATATAAAATATTTTATGATCATACATATTTAGATTGACGTGTTTAGAAGAGGTAGAAATAACATTATACATTTATTGTATCAGATAAGTTATGACTTAGTGAAATCACATTGATTGTCTTACATTTTTCGTTCTTCGTAGAACTTGAATCAATCTCCACATCAATAATCAATCGTAAGATTCAGAAGTATATCTCAATAGGATTTCGTCAGAAATTGAGTGTGTGCTTTAAAAAGTATAGAAAAAAAAAACAAAATTTTCTTTTCTTCTTCTAGATTTCGGCGGCAATAGGGAGGGGAGAGAGAAACTACTTGTTATTGCTCTGTGTGATAACTCATTGTGATCAGGGTTATCAACAGACTTAGGGAGGCAACCGTAATATCATCCCTTACATAAAGATTATGAAATTTACACACACCCATATACTGTAAATTGCTGAAATTCTCCTCCATTCACTGTAATTGTTGAAATTTTACATCACTCTTGAGCCAGTACTGTGTCCAAATTCATCAATCCACATAGATAAATTAAATTGATTTTCATCAATTAATTAATTAATTAATTAATTTACTATTTATCAAATAATTATAAAATAATAATTAATTGATTTGACATTATTTTTTTTCCTGCACTACTTTAGTCGTGATACCCATCACATATGAGTTTGAGAAGTATACATTGATCCAAAACATATTTTTGCTATAACTAGTGTTGTTTCTCATTCATGTCCACATGAATGAAGTTATAGAATTCAAATAGTCGGTGAATTTATCTCCATAAATTCTCGGCCTATTTAATCCTGATATTGATTCATGCGCGCTACATTTTTTGTTGGTGTAAATAAACACTTTTTATTTCATGGTCTATAGAATATTTTGCTATGTCACGATTCGTGAATATTAGTAACAAGATCAGGATCTAAAATCATCATTTTACCTATCTAGTTATTATTTCCTGAACTCGTTTATTGATTGTGAATAAGAAGGACATAACGGTGAATTGTCTCACACAGTTCACCATGTCTCATTCAATGATTCATTTAATCGAGTACATGACCAGGTTTATTTATTCACACACTCATCAATAAAGCATAAGGTGGTATTGTTGTATTTTACAATCCCACCACAAAGTCTATATTTGTGAACCACACAACTCCAACATAATTGAATCACGATCACAACAGTCAAGATATTATCCGACAATTCGAACTCACTCATTTGGCATATCAAAGACCGCAAGTAACTAATCAAGTTTCATATTCACCTCATGATTAAGGTAATCATGAAAATACCATTAAGGTGTAAACAATTAGATTTAGAGTTAGATAAACAGTTTTGTTCTAAATTAATTTATTACCAGTATATTCAACATGTTTCATAACATGTTTAGGCCAACTGTTAGAGTCTCCACTTTCATGCCCCAAGACCGGCATCATTTGGTTCAACCTAACAGTCATCATCGGACTCGATTGCCTAGTCGATCTTAAGACTGCGAATAACATTCTGAACTATTTCATAAGAGTTTGTTTGGAAGACCCCTCAGTCTTTACTCTTCTTACGTTGACAATAGTTCCAAGACTTCAATTAAATTATAAACACACTTTAATTAATGGAAAAAATTTCATTCATTCATTAAATTCAGTAATACAAAATGTTTGAGAAATAACCAAATACTCATAAATAGTTAGTACACCATACTTTGTGAACATAATTCTAATAGTAAATGTGTGCTTGGAGCAGTGTGTTCGCTAGAAACCAATACACGACATCTTGAAGGTGTGCTCTTCAACTTAAAGGGGTAAACTTGTGCTGCAAAACTTAGGATGGACTTTTGATGCCTCAGTTAGTGATATGACTCAACATGGGACTAGGTCTAGCAAATAGCTATCATGGAGACTATGATGGCTTACTTCGAGGTGAGTCTTAACACCCCCCCCCCCNNCCCCCCCCCCCCCACCAGAAGGGGGATGTGTGGGTCTAGAAACTATCATTTAATGGTAAGTGTAGCATCAAAGCACATATGATTTGTTAATCACCCTCCCTGTGTAAGTTGGGCAAGATTGGTCTAGCTTAAAAGAGCTATTTCTAAAAGTAGCTATGTGGCATGACCTGCATGTCGTGACTGCATGTCATAACTGTGTGTTTTGCATCCAAGTACTTGAATTACTGGACCACTTTATTTTTGTGATTATGCTGTGATTAGTGGTATTCTAGATAGGCTTTTGATAAAGTTCAGACCTGTTTAAGGCAAAAAGTTGTCAATATCTCCTCTAGGGGCTATTACGGATAACAACCCTAAAGGGCTAGGTTGGATATTGTAGACCTCTTATTCACTGAATTCATCTATTCTACATGGCTTGAGAAAGGTAGGAGAATATTCCAAGAGATAATTAGAGAGTATTTTAACTTTGTAAATCGTTATATCAATCGTTAGTGGTAAGATTTGGCTTGTGAGGGTGTTGCGTAGGATATCGTGAATATATCCTTGCAGACTAGTTGGGGTTTGAATCTCTCTATTCACTATCTAAATATATTTTAATTTAAAAAATAGTATATCAGACAGTTTAAACATATAGGTTGGGGGTGAGGGCTGTGACTTTTCTTCACAGTTTCCTGTTTTGTATAATCGGGACATTACACCGTAAGTTCGTATGGTTGAATAACTTTACATTTTTAGTAAATGTTATGAGAAAATTCTATTGACACCCCATGTAGTTTGTTTAAATGATACTCACCCCCCTTTAGGTTTAGAAATAACACTCACACCCTCTGAGGTTTTTAAGTAAGACACGCACACCCATTCCGTTAGATTTTCTGTTAAAATATTAATAAAAGACAATCATACCCCTAAGTTAAAACCAAATTATACTTCAATCTTTTACCCTTTGATTAAAATACTTTTACTTTCATTTTTCAACCTTTCTCCCCTAGCAATCCCTAACCCGAGAACCATAAAAAATTAGGAAATTCCCATTGAAAGACCCTTCAGATAGATTTTAGGGATATAAAGACCCCTTATGTTATTTTAAGCATGTTAAGACCCTTTAGAAAGATTTATGATTTTTTTATATATTAAAAGACATTATACCCCTTATAATAAAGAAATTCCATTTAAGTCTCCTCCCTCAACCTTCTCCCAAAACCCCTATCTGCAAACTCTTCTTTACGAAACCTCTTTGCCAAAGAAACCCATATGTGGTTCGCTTGTCTCTACTTCCCTTAATCTATGTGAAACATTTCTCTCCAGTGAAACTTTGCCACACGTTTCTCTTCATCTCTGCGATAATGTCATTTGTCTCTAGAAGCCATGCGATTACCGTTCGATAGTTCTGCAATTACCGCTTGATTACAGTTCAATAGTGTCTGCGATTACCATCTCTGCAATTGTCACGTGTTTCCCTTTGTCTCTACGATAGTGTCATCTGTCTCCCAACCCTTCTTCTCCAGCGAAGCCGTCTCCTCCAGCGACCTCTAGCAAAGCCGAAGCTTCTATCTCCGACCATATATGGCTTCACCCATTGTAATTTCAGGTGAATACGGAAGGGTAAAATAGTTTACTTGGGAATACTATAACAACTTAATCCGGGTCAAGATCCCAATTCCCCAAGCCTTTTTCTTTATTTCTGTAAGTCGCGGTCCACTCTGGCGTCATCTTCATCTTCGTCTTCTTCTCATCTTAGAGCTTTCCCCTTCACACTCCCATCGATTCGCTTCGATTCGTCGGAGCTGAACGTGTAAATAGAAACCCTGTTTCTTTGTTTTTTGTTTATTTCTCGATAAAATGTCGGGGAATGGAGCCAAAGGTATGATAATGGGCAAGTCCACCTCCTCCAACAAGGACAAGGAAAATAAGAAGCCTGTTTCTCGCTCCTCTCGTGCTAGTCTACAGGTCCATCTATTTCGTCTCTACGTCTCTGATATATATGTGTGTTTCCTACTTAAGGTCATTTCTCTATATTTCTGAGTGTGTGAGTATTTCACATGTGGTCTAACTTTGTTAGCTTAGAAACCGTGGGGTGACAAAACTAGAAATTTAATTGCTTAAGCTGTTATGGATCAGTACTATATTAGTGTATATACTCTTCGAGGAGAAGCATTAGAAATTTAGCATGTTTGTTTTTTTATTTGTTAAGCTTGTTGTTTAGAACCTATTATTTCTCTGCTTGATATGTTTAATATTTTCTGAGGAGACATTTTTGTCGTATTAATGTTGCTTTAAAATATTTTTGCTGCCTATAAAATGTAAGGGTTGTGTGTGGGTGAAGGTCAACTTGAAGAGATGTATGATAAGTGCAAGATAAAAAATAGTGTAGTGAACTACAACCTGTGGCTTCAATAATTCTCATCCTTTCACACCACTGTGACTTTTATAAAGCACTGACCAGAATAACACCCATTAATGCATCTTGGCCGCTTACACGCATCAAAGTTTCCCAGCTTATGGCCTCAATGATTCTCATCTTGGTCGTGGTCTAATAGACAATATTATGCTAGACCATGGTCTATCGACCTGGCATATGAAAAATTATTTATGTTTTAAGTTGATTTTCTATTGTTAATGCAGGTTGTTTGGGATGTCATAGTTACAAATACCATATTTCTCTATTTCTGTTTGCTCTGCTAGACCGTGGTTTAGCAAACAATATTCCTGCTAGGCCATGGCCTATGAAGTGTTAATTTTAGCATAAAACTGCAAGACCATGGTCTAGCGACCTGTCATATGAAAAAATATTTATGTTTTCAATTGATCTTATATTGTTAATGTATGTTGTTCGAGATGTCATAGTTACAGACCACATATTGCCATGTTCCTGTTTGCTCTGTTAGACCATGGTCTAACAGACAATAATCTGCTAGACCATGGTCTAACAAGTATTAATTTTAACACAAAACTACTAGATCATGGTCTAACAGAATATTTTCTACTAGACGGTCTAGCGATCTAACATATGAAAAAAAAAGTAATTAATTGAGACATAATGTAAATAATTGAGTCACATAATTACCATTATCATTATCAACATGTTTACAAAAGCATATGCTGCGCGTAATCAAGTATATCTGTTATTGGAAACTGATGAGCATGTTTCAAGACATTGTTCACATACTCTGCTACATTTGAGGTCATCATATCATAACGTAAACCACCAAACTTACAATGAGCCCATCAGTCAAAACCACCAGTAGTATGCTTACTGATTCTCATATAGTTATCGGTTTACTGATTCTCATATAGTATGCTTATTGATTCTCAAGTGCAAGTACAAAATTTGCTAAAATATGTGCAAGATTTGACGATTCAAACATTTAAACATTTGATATAATTGTGACGTATCAAGCTTGCCAATAACTAGAAGTCTATCAATCTAACAATAAAGAAATCGATTAGAATATTGATGTTTGCTATACTAAAGCTTAAATGTGTATGGATAAAGATTAATCTACAATTAAATTTTCACTCAATTCTTTGAATACTATAGTCTAGCAGTATATTAGACTATAGTATAACATTGTGCAATCAAATCCATTATATCAATATATATAAATTAGTAATACAAAAGTCTGATTTTTATATATACGTATTGAAATTTTCTAACTCAAATGCACAATAACTAAATGAACATCTAACAACAAAAATTCTCAACAAGTTTAGGGTTTGTGTTAATGGCCGATATGAGTTAACGTTTGCATCAATGGAGGAAACAAGTGAGAGATTGAGTGAATGCATGATAAAATGAAAAAAAAGAAAAGAAAGAGAGGGGTCCAAGCTGGAAAATGGAGAATACGAAAAAAAGAGAACCCCAAATTGAAGGGAAAATAAAATAAAAGAAAAACTCAAATTTAATCAAATAAAGAAAGCAAAATAGGGTCTTTGTTATACAAAAACTCAAATTTAATCAAATTTCGTGAGTCTTACGTGATTATTTCAGAGCTTTATATCGTTAAAAATCCTCTAAAAAGCTCTGAACCTAAAATTTTCCCTAAAAAATCAGGAAAATCAGAGCTTCTTGCGCGCGGTGGTGGAGCTCGGTACAAGTTTATACATTTCAAATTGCAAGGAATGGATGAGAGTTAATGTATTTGATGGAAAGAAGATCCCGATTAGGAAATCCCAACAATTGAAATTTATGTTTCCTTTTTTGGGTGAGGAGGAGCCAATAGGCTCCCTAAAATTCATAAATGAAGAGGTAATTACGTGATTATCTAAATAAAAATAAAGCAAAAATCTTATGGAGAATGTATAAGAATTAATTGATAAAATTTTTAAAGAATTAATTACGTGATTATCTAAAGAATTAATTAAGTGACTCCCTAAAATTCGCATGGAGAATGTATACGAATTAATGGCTAAATTTTTTACCGGTTTTACCTCCTTGGCAACCTGCACAAACGTGAATCTAGTCTAGAAAGCCACCTCCATTGAATCAATGGCGGCTTGGATTTTTGAAAATGATGTTTGGTAAGGTTTGAGGCAGCTGTTTACAGAATGAATCTCCGAAGTTAGAGAGAGAGAGAGAAGGAGAGGGAGAGAGAGAGAGAGAGAGAGAGAGAGAGTGAGAGAGAGAGAATTGGAGGGCGGTTCGCGGCTTTGCTGTGGGATGGAGGAAGGAGAAGGGTCAGTTGTGGAGAAGCTCACGGCCCACGGGTAGGGTACCCAGGGTTTTTAAATGAGAGATGATAAATTAGGGGTGTTTTGATAATTTTATATCATATAGTCTAATTTTCACGATTGAACATCACTGAACATCACTTAAGAGTGAGTCTTCTTATTTACAAACTCAAGCTGAAGCTGAGTGTGAGTAGTATTTTTAAATTTAAAAAATTGTGCGCGTGATTTAATGAAATTTTATCCTTTTTATTTATTAATTAAAATAAATTAATAATAATCTTAGGTAGGGAATAGGCTATCATTCTTGACAAAATTCAAAGCATGGATATTTTGTATTTCACTTTGCCGTTTGTGAGTAGTAAATTTAAAATTAAAATTTAGCTTCACAAACAGTTCAACATTTTAGATTTTAATTTTAGTTAGTTAATGATAATTGTAATTATACAAGAGGGCATTAAGATTATCAATATAATATTAATATTATAGATAAAATTAATTCTTTACTATAAAACATTAATCATGGATTAAATTTAATTTCAAAAATTTAACTAGTTAATAACTATTATATTATTAAATTGTCAATTTTATCTAATTAAACCAAGACTAAAGATGAAGTATGAATTATCATATATGCACCGATTATTGAGCAATCAATAAGACAATGGCATATGTAATATTTAACAAACGTTTATAGGTTTAAAGAAGACGGGAATAGTTTTGTCCTATGAATGTTTCTCCGACGTTCTTTATTTTTGTATATATTTTTTAGCCGGTTTGTACATCGAACCGGGAGTGAATCGAGTCTTGATATTTTCACATTATTCTATCCGGTTCGGTCTTCTACGGTATGGTTCATGAATCGTTTAGTCCGGTTCTAAATTCCTTGAAGTATTTTAAATTCATACAACTTTGATTTAGGTCATTTAGAGTTCGTTTGATATGTTTCATGCCCTTCACAATATGTTGCGCGTGTCTCGTTATTTATGGTTTTGATTGCCCTTTATTCATTTTGCATAAACAGTTACGGTTAAGTGTTTTGAACATTATTTTCATATTATTTAGAACCTACACATTTAATTATCACATTGACTAGGGTCAACATATATTACCTGATTACTCCTTCCTCAAAGTTTTTAGGAGTGTATATTTTCCCCATCTCAGGCGTTACAACTCACGTAACTTGCTATTCGGGTCTTATTTATGTGTTTTTAGGTATTTTTAGGTATTCTTCCATTCACAAGGTTTATCTAGTCCTGCATTCATTAGGGAAAGCATACACTACTAGAAATGTTGTTTTTATTGGATTTTCTTTCCTTTCAAATTTGGTTTTACAAGTTCTACATCCTCTACATCCATGCCTTGCCAAATACTATTCATACTTCATGGTTTGTGCCTATTATATCTCTTGCTAGTAATGCTACAGTTCCTGCTAGTGGGGGTTATGCGCTCAAAGTATGTGTATTGACATTTTGACATGAAATTTAATGAGGATTACATTTTTTAAATAATTGTTCTTTTTAAATTATAATTGAATAATTTATATAAATATCTGAAAATTTCATATTTATTAATGAGATTATGATCTTATATTAGTACGAGAGGATTAAATAATTTATATAAATATCTGAAAATTTCATATTCATTAATGAGATTATGATCTTATATTAGTACGAGAGGATTAAGATAATAAATAATGAATAAATTTGTCAGCAACATATTAAAGTATAAAATCTTTAGTCAATGGTTGCTAGTTTAGTTCACTAAACATTATGAATGCATGTGATCTAGATCTGGATCATTAATGTGGATAAACTTCTTAGTAAAGATATTTTATACAATGAGATTATATATGGCTGGACCGATGTGAATTAATATCTTTATCAACGTGTCGTTTATAATAAAGATTTAATGCACATCAATTCGATGATCATATGTAGATCAGTCTGGATCTTGAGTAGTCATGAATTCCTATACATGTCTACTGGATCTTTTGATTCATCCATTAAGCTTTGTTTGTAAAAATGCTAGTGACTTTTATTTTGGAGATTCAGTGATATGGATGGCTGGTAAGATAATCTTACAAGATTTGGAATCCAAACTTTTCTAACGAATCGTATATTGGTTCTCTTAAGTGTTAATTCTGGAACTGAATGGTTATTGAACTCAATTTTATAACATGATTATAAATAAGTCATTCACTAGTGGATTAATGGTACTTAAGGATCAAGAGGTAAATAGAAGAGTAAAATGCTAATTTTGATCATGAATTGATTATATCAGTGGACTACACGAGAATACTCTATAAATACCATCTATAATATTTGAGAGTGCAATTACATATTTATAGTGGAGTAATAATTGAATTAATAAATAAGGTTATTTAATTAATAATTAGGTTTATTGGAGCTTAGGATTATAAGTCCATGATCCCCAAGTCACCTCTATATTATACAGTCTAGGGTGTGAATATTTCAGGACATGAGAAAAAGACTAACTTGTAAAAAATATTTATTCTAGGGCAAGTACATAATTATGTTTGATTAATTAATTAAGAAAAAATGTAAATTTCATAATTAACATGTATAAAAATAATTATCGAGTATTTTTTAGTTATCGATAAGTGAGACATAATATCTAATTTGTGAAATTAGATAATTAAATTATTATTATATAATAATTTGAATCAACTAAATCTATTATTTATGAAATAACAGATAATTTAGTTGATAGAGATAATTAGATATGTTAATTTTGAGATAAATGATATCTAGATATTTATCTGATTATAATAAAAATTTAATTTACAGCAATTGTCACGTGTCAATCATTAACTGAGTATCAGATATTGACATGAACTATTGTAATTCCACGTGGCACTACTATAGCGGAGGTGCAACAGTGTAGTCTCGCATGGCACTAGTGAGCTCTGATACCAAGTTAAATCAAGTGTACTACACAGTTTGCAGCTAAAATTTAGTAGCCAAAGCTTACTAAGATGAAGTATATTTTGGTAAAGTTTTTTTACTTTAAAGAATGAATAAAGACGTAGCTAGACCTTTGAATAATAAAGGAGCTCAAAAGAGGTAGAAGAAAGAGAGAGCACATTGCCAGCAATGCTTAACAAAATAACTAAAGATTATTCTCCTCCTAACCTCTTTTGGCCTATAGCACAACTGTCTAAAATAGGTAAGAAATAGAAAACCATTTTCAGGGGTGACTTAGCACCTTGCTGACATGTCTTGGATGACATGTCAATGGTGTTCCTAATACAACTAAACTCATGTTAGGTGAATGGAACAAGATTCGAGGATTTATTCTGAAGAAGGGCAAGAAATTATAAGTCCATAGCCTTTTCTCCAGTGACGGTTGGCTAACACTTCTTTGGTAGAAGTAGGCTCAATGGAATTAGGAAATCTATAGAAGTGGGGAAGAGTTTAGGTATAAAGACACAAGTTTTAGGCCTAGCGAACATATTGTGAATGTTTAGGAAGGTTATGGGAGAGGGGTGGAACATGTGTATAGGTTCTTTGCATGGAAATGAGAAAAATCAGTAAAATGAACAGGTATGACATTAACAAGTGAACATGTAGAATGTAAAAGAGAGGAAGGAAAAATTTTACTAGAAGGTGAAGCTATAAAAGATGGACTAGTCTTAGCATGAGCAATGTTGGAGTGAGAGGCATGTGTTGGTCGTCGTGGCGCGTGCGCGGCAGAATCGTATGGCGCTCGGCCATTTAAAACAATAAACTTTTAATAAAAAAATGAATTTTTTAATAAAACAAAATCGCGCAACGCTATACTAACCAAACATAAACAGACACTAACTAAGCATAGAGTGCAATTTTAAAGGATAAAACTTAGAGGAAGCGAAATTTGAACAAGTACGGGTAATAGAATGGGTTTTTACCAGTACCGACAGATGTTTTTCGAGACCTTGATACTCCATGTGCTATATTAGATCTGTAGTAACATCATTTGCTGCCCACTGTCAACATACCAAAATGTGTCACTGCCCTGCTCAAAACTTGCAATGTAGGAACCAAGATTGAAGATTGCAGCATATGCTTGAGACTAACTTGGGTTTGAGGTCTGTCCAAAACCAAAATGACGAAGTGGAGTAGCCTCATACTAAGATGGACTAGCCAGATAACTCTTGTCAAATATATACCAGCAAGTAGAGGCACTGTACCTAGCCTTGCTGCACACTTGGCTTGGCAGATAATTCTCCCATTGTTATTGTCTCATCTACCTACTTCTTCTACCACCTCTAGATCTTGAAAATTTTCTTCCACCATTGTTTAAGAGTTTTGGTTTGAAATCACATATTGCTAATTTTCACGCTGTGTTCTTTTTTTTTTAAGTAAAGATTCAATAACTATAAAAGAAATTTACAAATATACAAGAGGCATATCCTAAATACACAAAGTAAGCCAAAAGACAACCAATCTGAAAGCTAACTGTGTCTATGTGTGCTAACCTTCTAAGAGCCGATCTTGCTTAAAAATGGCCTCTGATAGCCCCCATTTTTTCTGAAGACTTGGAAGGATATCATCCTTAGGAATATTGTAGACATGCCACAATCTATCTCTAGCCATCTTAGAGATAACATCTATGAGTACAAAATATTTTCTGAACCGTGCCTTTCAACACCCTACAATTTCTTTCTAACCAAACATTGTCCTCGAAAGAGGTGAAGGCTAAATTGACAATGGTTGAGGACAGATTCTTCCTAGCTGTGGTTTGCAGCAACAGGAGCAGCATTTCTGGCAGCTTACACCATAGAAATGAACTCCACACTTCTGAGGTGTGATGTCCAAAATGGCCCTAGTAATGGAACAGGAGCAGAACTTATGGCTGATGAATTCCACACCTGAGGGACAAAAATTACAGTGTTGGCAACACGAGGAGTCCATTTTCTATATTTTCCAGATTAGGAAACCTGTTGTGAATTTCCATGCTGCTTCTTTCCATAATTGCCGCTCTTTCCTGAACCTTATACAGAATTGGCATAGGCCTTAAATGCTGATTCTTTATCAGCATTCATCATCTCAATCCTCGCCTCTTAGCTTATAAGAAGAGCCTGTATTTCCTCTATGGACAGTCCATCCTGTCTAGAGATGACATTCACAACAACAGGTCATATTTTGACCCCAAGTCCATTCATAATGTGTAAAATAAGGCCATTTGCACTAACATGATCACAAGCAACCCTACAATTTTAACAGTCTTTTACAGGAGTCAGTCATAGGGTTCAGTAAAAAGTCTTGTAAAAGACATTGAAAAAAAAAGAAGAGGCGCCACTTATTTCATTCCCCCCAAAACCATCTTTATGTTTGCTGTAGACTTGTATGTGATAAGTTTATATTTCTTCCAAAACATGGACGAATTCTCTTTGTAATTCAGGTCAAATTCATTTCAAATCAAAAGGAAGTGAAACCTCCTATTTCTCCACTTCACACTCTCTATTCGCTCGACCACGTCTCTCACCTTAAGCTCGACAATGATCTGCTCTCAGTGTGGTCTCTCTCCCTCTATATTCTCTTGCTTGACTATCTCTCTTCGTCTGGACGTCTCTCTCTTGGGATTTTGGTACGCTCTCTCCTCTTCTATTATGTTCTATGAGCTTCAATGCTCGAGCTTGGGGTTGGAGTAACTTTGAGCTCGTCAGAGCTGAAGTAAGAGATGGCGTTGGTTGAACGGTTTGCGATTTTGACATTCTTGTTTGATTTGGTGATTAGGGCTTCTTCTTTTCCTCTTCTGGTTCTCGATCTCCTTCTCTACTCAGGTATCATCCATGCCCTAACTCTCTCTTTCTCCTTCATTCATTTTTTAGCTTTTGGGGGATGGTTGTGTAGTTAATGGTAGTGGAGCATTCGTGGTGAGCTGCTCTATATTGGATTTTTGGGCGAGTTTCTGATATGGATTTCGCTCAGTTTAGCAGAAAAAGAAGCAGGGGAGCTTTGGCTGTAATTTTTTTCTTATGGGGTATGATTTCTCTGTCATCTGCCACTAGATTAAGTGCTTCCAGGCAGAAGCTTGAGGTTCAGAAGCACCTTAACCGATTAAACAAGCCCCCTATGAAAAGCATTGAGGTAATTTCTTTCTCCTTTTTGCGTTGCTTTTATCTATTTCAAAGAAAAGTGTTTTTGTTTTGGCTTTTGGTGAGGCTCGTTTGGTTGCTAAGGAAATGAGGGGAAACTTGTATAATGTGGAAGAAAGGGATTATTTTTTTGGTGAAATGTTGTCTCCCCTTCCTTTTGATTAACGTGGATCTTCTTTCCTAGTTTGAGCTTAATCAAATGACGATATTCAATGGTGAAATTAAATACTTTTTTCTTTTACATTTTCTCAGAAAGAAGACACGACTGCTAGATGATTTTGTCTTAGAAAGTCTGAAATTTCATTTGGAGGGACCTATTTTCGTTCAATATCTGGATAAGTTGACTTAAATTACTTCTTCAATAGTTATTGCCTTGAGTAACAAGTTATGAAGCGGTGATTAACTAATTGGAGTCTACTTTATTGATTGTTGTGTTGATTCATAATCAACGATGCTTATGCTTGCTTATCAATTTTGACGCAGGGGTAGTACACAATCTCTAGAGGATTGCTTGTGGGAGGCTTGGGCATGTCTGTGTTCATCATCTACTCATCTAAGAGTATGAAGACATCTTATAAAATTTATTAATTGGATAATTGTTGATTTCTTATAGTGTTGTTATAGCTTAAATTTTACTAGTTTTTATGAGACATCTTGTTGTCTTCAATGTATCTCATAAAGATTATATAAGAAAGATGAAGGAATTTGATCCATTACCATTCACCACCATAAACTACATTTTAGATAAAATTCTGCTATAATTCATAAAGTTCTCTTCCTTCTATCGTTCATTTTTTTAAAACAAAAATTATTCTCATTCTCATTTTCCTTCTATTTAATTACATTCATTTAATCCAAATATCATCATCACTTAGTAGTTAACGTCATTAATGAGAGCCTTGTAAATGATGTATAAAATTGGGTGGAAAAGAATCCTGACTTGTGAAGTTCAATAAAATTTTAAGAAAAATATACTTTTTCATCTCTATACTCTAGGGTCATTTTCATTCTAAGCTCTTATACTTTAAAAAATTTCAAATAAACTTCATACTGACACTAACGTCTCAAATTAGACTTTTCGTCCATCTTCCATCCAGATACTTTAATGGACATTAAAACATGTGATTAAATGTATAGTTGGACGACACTGACATCCTCCAAAATGATGTGTTGATAAAAGTGACATCCTCTAAAGTGATGTATTGATAAAAGTGAAAGTGAGCCGAGATAACTTGTTAACTATGCGAACTGGACCGACTTAAACCGCACCAATCTAGCTCGGACCTGTCCAATAAGTACCGGTCTGTTTGATGGCTCACAAAATCAAGAAAAATTACACCAAGTCTAATTTGAAACCTAGGCCTTGGGCTCACAAATTCACTTAACCATTCGGTCAAATAATGTTATGGAGAACGGTAAGAATGATCCTAAAATAAATTATGAAAATTGTAGTGTTTAACCATTTTAGTATAGTGGTATAACTTTTTAGTCATTTTTAAACTTAATTAAGCTTATAACCAAGTTAGTTTGATCATAATTTTATATTCTCATTTCACAGTTTTCTACGACATTAATGTTAATGGTTAAATAATAAATTAATTAATTATTCAAAATAAGTTAATATATTTATTTATGAGGAAAAAAACTTTTAGATTTCCTTATCTATCTAAAATAAATTTAATTAGAATAATAACACCTAAAACTGCTAAGTAAAAAAAATATGTACATGACAAATATAAAAAAAATTGATTAATGCTAAAAAAATATGAGTTAACACTTTCATGTATGATAAAAAAATTCACAAGATATTATTATAAATATAAGATATATCATATGATAAACTATGAATTATATTAATGTAAGTACTTCCATTATTTATATCTAATTTTCATTTTTATTAGTCTGTTTTATTTCTATAAGTACTTATATAATTTATTATAAAAATTATTATCTTTAAATATCTTCTCATATATCTACTTACATAATTTTCATTAAATGTATTTTTTAAAAGATGAATTAATCCCTTATTGTTATGGGGAATTAGTTGTGATTTTGAGGCAAATACATATTTACTAATAAAAATTAAATATAAGCCAAAGGTAAATAACAATTCGAATAAGTAATTTTTAAATAGATTTTTTGAACAAATCGATTAACTAAGTAGATTTATCTCCGCCTATATTCATCGTGATGAATCATAGAAAGTGCAGTGAGTGCATTTGTACTGTTTAACGTGGAGTGAGTTTATTAAGTTAATTAAATAAATTTTCAGGTAAAATTCAGCTAAATAAGAACATTTTAGTTGGAAAAAGATTGTTTAATGTGGCATGAATTCATATTTCCCTAAAAATTTATAAAAAAAATTTAGAATGTGGATGTTATTTTGAACCACAAATAACATTGTTCTTACAAAATGTTTTAGAAAGTGGATTAAAAGTTCTTGATAGGAAAAAATGTCATTCTTCATTTTCTCAATTGTTTTTACTAATTTCTCAATGCATGTCTAATTTTTTTTCTTTATGAAACATAAATCTACAAATTATTCATCTCACAGTTTTTTGTCATTGCACTTCTCCAATTTTCTACATTGATGGTCAATTTTGTGAAAAATATTGATGAAACAATAGACTTGAAGAGCTCTAGTTCAAAAATATAATCAGTTTAATTTTATATTTGTGCCCATAAATTTTTATGTTAGATTTATTGTTTGGTCATAATTTTGAGGATTTAAGTACAATGAGTTAATATTAGGTACCTATTAGCAATTAGTTATGGTTAATTAGTAAAACATATTGAATGAATTGAAAATTTTGTTCTTTATTTAATATCTTTTATAGTTATGGAAGTGAGAAATATTTAATATATTAATAATTTTTTTATTATTATTAATATATAAAATTAGTGATGGAGAATCAAATTAAACGATATAAATTTTCTAGACAAATTTCCTAATTATTCATTATGTTACGATCTTTTTTTTATTTAATGCTCCATCTTATCTATAAAATGAATTATACAATTATTTTCATTATTTTTATCTAATTTTATTAATTAGGTAAATATTATATTAATATTTAGTATATCTAGGATTATAATAGTAAAATTCTATTATTTTTTTGTTGACCTTTTACCTTATCGGCTAGAATGCTAAAAACAATTAATGACTATTTTGTGAAATAAGTTTCTAACATGGTATACATCCCTAAAATCCCCCTAAAATAAAGTCTCTGAGCAAACCCACAAATTTAATAGTATGTAAAAGTGACCCACAAATAAAGTAACAGAAGTACTTTTGTTAAATAGTTTTCTTTAAAATACATTATACCTAAAAAAGCGTTACTTTCATTTTCTTTGTGCAGCACTTTCTCTCTCTCTCTCTCTCTTGCTCACTCTCTCGATGCTCTATCTCCGTTTCATTTTTGGGTGAAAAAAAGCACACGTTCATTGCTCGTTCAATTGCATCTACCTCATTGATAGATAGACATATGGATTACTCATCATTAATACATTATTTACTTTTTGTTGTGCTACAGTTTAATGTTAAATTCTTTACTTACTGTTATGCTACAGTTTAATGTATCATATTTTTCATCATCCTCCTATCTTTATTAGACGTTGACCAAAAGGTAGACATCATCTTCAGCTTTTCAGTAATACATGAGCGTAAAAAAATGAATTGGAATGACCCCCTACTAGTAAACAATTTTAGCGATAAGTAAACATTATGTTTACCTATTTCAGATTGCGAAAATAACTTATAAACTAAATAAAGAACATAAATGAATTTTCAATGATTTTTGAAGATTTATTGTAGATTGGACAAATTTTCTTAAAGCAAGTTGAACAAGTTTGAGTAGAATTCAGGAAAATACCATAAACAAACATAAGGAAAAGAATAAAAAATGATCAGAAGTTAGTCTTTTAGGTTACAAAATAAGTGAAAGGGTAAAATTGTAAGTCCATAAGTAACGTAAAACTTCTTAAACTTAAAAAGCATCATTTTTACATGTATGCATGTGAAAGACCATTTTTGCATATATATTAATAAAAAGAGTTATAGTTACCAAAAATCTTAATAATGAAGTGACATGCAATCTCCTCTTCTCATAGGGGTCCCCTCGGACGGGAACCTGCACAACACAGAGAAAGAACTCTACGGTGAAGAGAATCGGGGGTGGTTTCCTCATCGAAGAGCCTCCAACGCCTAAGCCAATATTTAGTCAATATTTCAGCATAATTTTCTTAAGGAACAAAAGGCATACCTCTTTCATTGATTGGTAGATGTATTAATACCTGAGTCTTTAGGTGTGAGGAAGTATGTCGAAGAAGCCTCTTAGAGGCGTGCTAGGGAAGCTTCACAAGACAAAATGCCTGTCTTTGACTGGACAGAAGGGATGTGACCTTTGACATAAAGTGATAGACATTGATTGTCGATGTACTTTTGAGATGACGGTTTGAAGACTGGTATGACATTCGACCACGATGATTGGACTAGTAGGGCGCTACTTCAGACGAGAAATAATGGCCTTATGTTTGAGATTATCCAAGCTCTCTTTTTTTCCTCCGCTCTCATGTGCTCAGGTCTATGCATGCCGAGCTCCGTAGAGACTGACCAGATGAGGTTGGTTCTATTCCCTCGATGTCAGGAGCCCCCAAATGTGTAGTGACATGTGTCATTGGATCATTATCCCTAGTCAAGGACTTGGGTGGCCTCTTATAGCAGGGTCCGAAGACTCCATCATCTGAACGATCTTGGCGTCATAGACTTCACCTACCTTAGGCATCGCACTTCTGTTCTTGAAGTTTTATTTGTCAAAGGAGGATACACTGAATGAAATTAAGTATTTGACCATTTTTGTCACGCACACGTCATTTCACCTTTTTCTCGTTGAGCTTTTTCCTGGTCAGGCGATACAAAAAGCAAGTTAAATTTTTTGTTGTTGGCCAAAGGACTTTTCTTTTATCACCTATCCAAGCATTCTTGCTCTAGATAAATCTTTAAGTTGAAGTGCTCATCAGCGGGCCTTATCTTTGTCTTTTAAGCTATAGTGCTTTATCCTTGTCCCTGGCGTCAAGATTGCCTTGGCTGAGGCTTTCCCTTAACATTGTCAGACGGGCATGAGTGCTCGGCTGTCATTACTTTCCTTGATCTCAAAAGGCATGCCTGCTCCGTATAGACCCTTGTTCCCATCCATGAGCATGAGTGCTCGGTAGACATCTTTCCTTGATGCACGCCTGGCTAGGCGTTTGATCCCGTCTACGAGCATGAGTGCTTGGTAGACATCTTTCCTTCATGTCTAGCCAAGCGTGCCTGCTCTAGCTAGACCCTTGATCTCGTCTGCGAGCATGGGTGCTTGGCAGACATCTTTCCTTGATGTCTAGCTAGGCGTGCCTTCTCTAGCTAGACCCTTGATCCCGTAGGCGAACATCAGTGCTCGGAAGACATCACTTTTTAATCTCGACTGGTGGGTTAGAGCACCATGCCAATCATCACCTTTTAATCCCGACTAGCAGGTTGCAGTAACACACCAGTCATCACTTTTTAATCGTGACTGACAGGCTGGAGCATCACGACAGTCATCAGTTTTTAATCTCGATTGGTGGGCTAGAGCACCACACTAGTCATCACCTTTTTAATCCCAATTGGAAGGATAGAGCACCATGCCTATCGTCATTTTTTAATCCTCCATCATACTTTGTAGAAGAGTGGACTGTTTTCTTTTATTTGATAAACGTTGTTGAGTACACGATCCTTGTCGTCTGTTAAACCTTGGTGTTTGACCATTTTAAAGAGGACAACTTCTTCTAGTCTTGCTAGAGTAAATCAAAGTGGAGAAATGTAGGCGATCGAACCTCTTATTTCCTGAGTTATTGTTCTACATCTCTTATTAGGGCATCCCTTTCACAAGCGTCGTCTTTACTTTGATGTCTGTACCGCTTGGGCTTCACATTCTACTCGGGTTTAAGTGTTGACTTGTCCTCAGCCGGTCTTCCCTGGTATTCCGGCGAGAGAAAGATTGACTACCCCGAACCTTCATATTTCTCTTGGGGGTCATTCCTCGGGCAGTGCACAAGTTGCGAGCTCATTTATTGTCGGTTTATCCACTTTATACAGGACTTTGGAGGAACAGTCTGTGTATTTTTCTGTGAGAAGCTTGGTTCTATCGAAAATCAGAGAAAGGGGTCTTGTGACTGTCCTTACCCTCTCACTGGGGCTTCATGTCTTGGCGTCATTCATGAGCCTGTGTACCAGTTTTGGCGCAACCTTCATCCTTCCGTGTCACTTGAGCGAGATGTAGGAGCCGGGAGCTACCTAGCCCAAATTCACTTGTTATTCGTGGTAGAGGATTGGTGCAGGGCTTGGTATTTCAACTGGGAATGTTCTCAGGCCTGTTTACCCGTGCCTTGCGGTTTTTCTTCACCTGTGCTGGAGCTTTGCAAAATTGTTGGTGGTAAAAAAAAGGGCAGCAAAGAGTAGGGCGGAGGGTGCCCCACCAATATTTTCCTCTATCTTCCACAGCTGCTCACATACTACCCCTAGAGGATTCTTTGGGAGTCTTTACCATCGTTGGTTCTCCGACGACTTTGTTCGCCTCCTTCGTCTTCCAGGGGTGACCGCAACCACAACTTTAAGAAAGGAACGGGAGTCTAGCCATCCAAAGTTTGACTTCGTGTTGGACTTGGTTTCCCTGAGAGGTGGTACTCTCTACGAGTTGGGAGGTCGTCATGCCCTTCCCTAGGTAGTCTTTCCCCGGGGTTCTGTGAGTGTGTGGTGACTCCGCCAGCAAGCCTTTGAGTCATATAGGAGGGCCATCTTCATACAAGAAACCGTTATGCTTGAGCAGTGGTTGGCACGCCCTTCCTTCTTTCTCCCGTCACCTTAAGGGATGTAACCATCACATCCTTCTTTCTTTATCGCGTAATTGACATGGCGGTCGTAAGTTCTCCTTCCACCGTGAGAAATGGTGAATTCTCCTTCTCGTCCTGAACTTCATCAACATAGAATTTTAGGCCCATTTTCTCCTTGCGGGAGAAGAAAATGTTCCAAATGCTTTGGCAGGGATGACTTTACAGTTGTTCGCACAAAGGTGCAAACTGTTGATGTCGAAAACTTCAACAGTGAGGTGGCATGAAATCTCATTTCCACGTAGGGGTCCTCTCAAGCGGGAACCTGCATAGCACAGATAAAAAACTCTACGGCGAAGAGATACAATGGTGGTTTCCTCGTCGAAGAGCCTCTGATGTCCAAGCTAGTATTTAATCGATATTTTGGCCTAATTTCCTTTGGGGAGAGAAGGTAAACCTCTTTTGTTTATTGGTAGATGTATTTATACTTGAGACTTTGGGTGGGAGAAAGTGTGTTGAAGAAGCCTCTTGAAGTCGTGCTGGGAAAGTCTCACAAGACACAATGCCCGTCTTCGATTGGACAGAAGGGAGGCGACCTTTGACATAAAGTGATAGGCATTGATTGTCAGTTTGGAATCTGGTATGACATTTTGCCACTACTATTGGACCTGTAGGAGGCTACTTTCGACGAGTAATGATGGCCTTATGTTCAGGACTATCAGAGTTCTCTTTTATTTCTGCCCTTTCATGTGCTTGGGTTTATGCGTCCTGAGCTCCATAGAGACTGAGCAGACGAGGTTGGTTCTACTTTCCCAATGTCAGAAGCTCCCTAATGCGGCATGACACATGTCGTTGGGTCATTGGTGGTTGGGAAAACACCTATAACGGGGGTCATTAATAATTTTCGATGATGTTATATGTTTCGATGTGCTATTTATATTACTTTTATTTTTGAAGGCATTTTATCAATTTATTATGAAATATAATTTAAAAATAAATATAACTGGATAGACTAGTAAATACATATTTCTGAATTTATTTTATACATTGTTATGGATGTTTTCTCAACCACCAATGACGCAACTACACGTGTCACGTCACACTAGAGTGCTCCCGACTTCAGGGAAGAAGTAGAACCGACCACATCTAGTCAGTCTCTATAGAGCTACGGACGCACAGACCCAAACACATGAAAATGGTAGGAATAAAATTCATAAATAGAGCTCAGATAATTCTAAACACATGGCCATCATTACCCACCGAAAATAGTGCCCTACAGGTCCAATTGTTGTTGCAGAATGCCATACCGGTCTCCAAACCGTCACCTCAAAGCACATTGACAATCAATGTCTATCACTTTATGTCAAAGGTCACCTCTCTTCTGTCTAATCGAAGACAGACTTCATGTCATGTGAGGCTTCCCTAACACGCCTCTGGGAGGCTTCTTCAACATGCTTCCCCCCACCCAAAGACCCATGTATAAATACATCCACCAACAAATAGAAGAGGTATGCCTTCTCTCCTTTAAGGAAATTATGCCAAAATATTGACCAAGTACTAACTTAGGCATCGAAGGCACTTCGACGAGGAAACTGTTGGAAATAGAAGCATGCAACGGAGGTAGTTTACTTAAAAAATTTATTGATTGAAAAGTAAAAATACATCTCGAAGTCTATCAAGTGTCATCTCTATCTTCTAGTAAAACAACGAGCATAAGATTTCAAAAGGAACGAGCTGTGATATTCACACCAAGATCTTCTAAACCAATCCTCAAACACATTAAGATGTGTGTGGGCACGTAGAATAAATCAAGAACACTTTTCTGTCTCTACATGTACTCAACACATGAGACCTAGAGATTTGGAGATGTATTTTTGAGACGGAACTCCGAGAGAGAATTGGAGAATTTACAGAGTTTTGATTAACAATTTAATCACATATATGATTGCTTAATGAGGCCAATAGAACATTATCTATATATATTCTAGTTCAAGGCTCATAGATTTTTAGGGTTCCATAAAATAATAAATTATTTACAAATATACCACTACAGTGGGATCAACTGCAGTCTGCGCCACAGTGCAGTGTCGTGTGGCACTACAGTGTGTCACGTGCCACAGTAGTGCCATGTGGCACTACAATGTGTCATGCCAATCCCTAATTCAAAAATAAGTGATTGGCATGTAACAGTCCGGCATGCCATGTGGCAATTTTTCTAAATTTTTTATTTATTTTAATCAAATAAATATCTAGATATTAGTTAATTCAATATTAACTTATTTGATCACACCTATCAACTAACTTATATGTTAGTTCAAAAATAACATATTAGTTAATTCAAATTCAAATTATTATCTTATAATAATTTAATATTATTTCATTTCATAAATCAAATGTATTGTCTTACTTATCGATTAATTTAAAAAATAATCTATATAATTACTTAATTGTAATTACTTAAAATTATAATAATTAATTTAATTCATTAATTAATTTCACATAATTATCTCATAATTATATACTTGCCAAAAAAACATAATTTTCTTATGTCATAAAATATTCACACTCTAGACTGTGTAGTACAGAGGCAGCTTGGGGATCATTGACTCATAATTCTAAACTCCGATAAATCTAATTATCAATTAAACTCTTTAACTTAATACTTTAATTTATTAATTTGATTATTACTCCATTATAAATATAGAATTGGACTCTTAGTAATTACATAATGTATTTACAGAGTAATCTCGTGTAGTCATTGATATAATCAATTAATGTAGTTCTGTCCTCCAATTATTGGTTCGTAAACAGAGATAGTCAAAATTACTATTTTACCCTTCTAATTATCCATTAATCCTTAAGTACCATCCAGTGAACAGCCAATTTATAATCATATTATAAATTTGAGCTCAATAACCATTCAGTTTTAGAATTAACACTTAAGGGAACCAATATATGATCTGTTAGGAAAGATTGGATTCAAAATCTTGTTCTCAGTCATCCATGTCACTGAATCTCCAAAACAATAGTCACTAGCCTGTTTTACAAACAAACATTAACGAGTGAATCAAAATATCCACTAGAGATATATAAGAGTTAATGATTACTCAAGATTTAGATTGATCTACATATGATCATCGAATTAATGTGTATTAAATCTTTATGATAAACGGTAAGTTACTCACGATATTAATTCATATCAGTCATGTCTCATATAATCTAATTATATAAAAATACATTCAGTAAGATGTATATCCACATCAACGATCTGAATCTAGATCACATGCATTTAAAATGCTTAACGAATCACACTAGTAACCATTCATTAAAGATTTCATACTTTAATATGTTACGGACTAATTTATTTATTATCTATGATCTTAGTCCTCTCTTACTAATACAAGTTCATAGTTTTGTTAATGAATATATAATTTTTAGACATTTATACAAATTATTCAATAATAATTCAGAAAAGACAATTATTAGAAAGATGTATTTTTAACAATTTCAAATTAAAATGTTCATTACACACGCTTTGTGGGCACTATGCCCAACAATCTTCCACTTGCCCTAAAGTAAACGTGGAATCTCTATTAACCCCATATTCCACACATAACCCTTAAATGACTTTGCAAAAAGTTTCTTGGTAAAAGGATCAGCCAGGTTCTAATATGACGTTATCTTCATAACAGTCACATCTCCTCAGTATACGATCTCTCCTATAAAATGATATTTCCTCTGAATGTGCTTGCCTCACTATTGTCAAATACATTATTAGTGGCTTATCCATGTTTGGAACTTTTTTCAGATCAGTATAGAACTTTCTAAGCTAAATCACTTCTTTCGCAGCTTCATAAGTCGCTATATATTCAGCTTCCATGGTGGAATCTACAATACTGGATTGTTTAATACTTTTCCAAACTAGAGATCCTCTATCTAGGGTGAATATTTATCCAGTGCCGACTTTTGATTGTTCGTATCTGATTGAAAACCAAAATTAGTATATCCAATGGGTTCAGGTCTCCTCTTGAATAAAATAAGCATATAATTTCTCGCTCTCTGAAGATACTTGAAAATGTGCTTTACTGCAATCATGTGTTCAAAACCAAGATTTGATTGATAACGGTTGACAATTCCTACTGCATAACAAATGTTCAGTCTCGTACACAGCATGACAGACATGAGACTCTTGACCGTTGAAGCATAAGGAATCTTTCTCATATCCTCTTCCTCCTGAGGTATCTTAGGACACTTCACATTGGAAAGGACAATTCCATATATGGTCGGTAATTGACCTTTCTTAAAATTTTTCATAGAGAACCTTTCTAGCACCTTATCAATATAAGATGCTTGAAAAAATATCAAGAGCTTGTTCTTCATATCTCTTAGGATTTGGATACTTAGAACATATCTCGCTTCTCCCAAATCCTTCATTTAGAATATATTAGCTAACCATTTTTTTACTTTTGACAAAGTTTCCACACCATTACCAATAAGTAGAATATCACATAAATAAGAACTAAGAAAATGACATTCTTATCTTTGATGTATTTATGAACACAAGCTTCGCCACCATTTTGTTCAAAGCCATATTATTTAATAGTTTCATCAAAAGTAAGATTCTAAGATCTTGATGCTTGCTTTAATCTATAAATGAATTTAAGCAACTTGCATATTTTTTTATCTTGCCCCTCTTCACGAAACATTCTGGTTGCACCATACATATGCTTTCTTTAAGGGAGCCATTTAGAAAGGCTATCTTGACATCCATTTTCCATATTTCACAGTTTAAACTAGCGGCTATGGATAAAAGAATACGAATGGATTTTAGAATGGCAATGGGATACACTGTCTCTTCGTAATCGAATCCTTACCTTTGAGTATGGCCTTTGACTACTAATCATTCCTTGAAAATCTCTACTTTCTCATCTACACTTATTTTCTTCTTGAAGATCAATTTACATCCAATAGGACTAGCTTCTTCAGGTGGATCTACAAGTTCTTAGACATAATTAAAAATACATCGATTCCATTTCTTGGTTCATGGAATCTTGCCATTTCTCATTTTCAGGATCATCCATGACCTATTTAAAGGTTAATGTATCATCTTTATCATCTAACACTAGGACATGTGCCTCGAGTTCATAGTGAATAGGTTTTCTTACAACCCTCCCACTACAACGTTGTATCGGGGTTTCCTGAACAAGAACAGTGGTTTCTATGGTTTGTCGTTTATCAGTTAATGGTGAAGATGTTCTGATCTCATCAGATGCTAGTTCTTTGAGAACTACTTTGGTCTGAGGTTTATAGTTTACCATATTGTCGTGTTCGAGGAAAGTAGCATTTTTTTTATACAAACACATTTTGATCCTTGTGAATATAAAAGTGCTCACCTCTTGTTTTTGGAGCATAGCCAACAAAAAAACACACTCCAGAGCTTGAGTCTAACTTTCCAGTCTTAGGTATCAGAGCGTGAGTTGGACACCCTAATTATGAAAATGACGCAAACTAGGTTTGGAGCCATTTCATAACTCTAAAGGTGTCTTGCTTACAGACTTAGATCGAACTACATTCAAAATGTAAGTTTTCGTTTGAAGTGCATATCCCTAGAATGTAAATGGTAGTGATAAGTAGCTTAACATCGACCTAACATATCCAATAAGGTTTGATTTCTCTTTTCTAAAACATCATTTTGTTGTGGCATTTTAGGTGTTGTGAGTTGGGATAGAATGTCATACTCCAGCAGGTAATCCTTGAATTCTAAATCCAAATATTTACCACCTCGATATTATCGAAGTTTTTTCAAAGATTTGGCTAATTGCTTTTCAGCTTCAGCTTTCTAAAAGTTTCAGACTTTCTGTGCATTTGGTAAGTACAATTGTATCTATAGTAATTGTAAATAAAAGTTACGAAATACTTATACCCACCTTAAGCTTGTACATTGATTGGTCCACAGACATCACGATGTACTAGATCAAGTGATTCTTTGGCCCTTTCCAAAGAAAGGTCTAATGGTCATTTTACCCTCTAGACAAGATTCACTAACCGGAAGAGTTTGAACTTTTAGTTCACTCAAAGAACCATGCTTTGTTAATCGATTCATTCTATCTAGATTAATATGCCTCAACCTAAGATGTCATATATACGTATCATCTTCTTGAGAAACTTTTTATCACTTTTAACTTTTTAGATTTGCTACTTTAAATAATTTTGAATTATTTAATGCTCGTTTAGCTTGTTTAACCATACACAATCCGTTTAAAAATTTTTCACGACAAATATCGAATCCATTCTTAGATATAATAAACATATTATTATTAAAATAAATACCAAAATGATCAATAAGATCAAAATCTGATGAATCCGCCCAGGTGGGCTTACTAATAGGATGCCCCAATACGTTACAAAATTTAACTTTAGCCAATGATCCAAGAAGAGTTATAGTTGGAACTAATGTATCGAGTTTATTCATAGAATTATCTATTAGAAATGAATTTTTTAGCATTTGACTCCTTACCACTGAAGGATTTAGTCGCACAGTTGAAATATAGCCCAAAAAGTCAAGAGAACGTTTTGATCATGGATTTAGTTCATGCAACAATGATAAAGAAAGCAAATTTCTAGAGAATTTAGGAATAAAAAAAGAATTGTTCAAAATGAAATAATTATTTCCAAAATTTAAACGGACTGTCATTAATGCTTTCACTAAAATGAGCGCATTACTGCCAACTCTCATTATCACCTCGTTATCAACAAGATGTCTTGAAGAATCAAGCATTTACAAAGAAGAACATACATGATTAGTGGCTCTTGTATCAATAATCTAGGATGACAAGCATATTCCACTAAACAAGATTCAAGTAAAAATAAATCAAATTTAGATTTCTTTTTTAGCTTGGAGAGATACTTGTTACATTTTCTCTTCTAGTGACCTCCAACTCCATAATGGAAACATTTTCCCTTGGGTTTGTTGTTGTTGTTGTTGTTCTTCTTAGCCTTGAGTGATCTCTTGGCTTTCTTTCCTTTCTTATTCTTACTCTTGCCCTTACCATTGTCCTTCTTCATTTTGTTACTGTTAACAACAGTGGAAGATGACTTTTGCTTAGCAACAATTGCCTCACCCTCTTTGGTCATTCTCTTATTAAGTGGCTCAAAAGTTTGATGTTCATTCAATAATTTGGTCATGTTGAATTGTAACTTGTTCATAACATAATTGGTAGTGAATGCAAAAAAGCAGATGTGAACGATTCAAGTATAATTTTGACTTGAGTTCGCTCATCAATGGTAGCCCTATGTACATCTGCCTCATGCTGAATGTTGATCATGTTCAAAACATGTTCACGCATAGATGTACCTTTCTTCATCTTAGTAGTCATGTAGCTCCTAGTAGCTTCATGATGACTTTGATCAGATTGCTACCCAAACATCGTCTGTAGAGATTCCATAATCTTATAGGCAGTTTCCATGCTCTTATGCTTTGTTCTAAGAACATCATTCATGCTCACAAGCATGTAGAAATTAGCTTTGTTTCTGCGCTGAATGCAAACATCAAATTTGTCCCTCACATTTTTAGGGGCATTGGCAGCGGGCTCCTCGGGACATTCCTCAGTATGAACAAATTTGTGGTTCTCACATATGAGCATCAAATTCAAATTCGATCTTTATCTTATGAAATTATCACTATTTAGTTTTCAAGTGCAACTAAAGCAGTAATAGGGTTGTCCATGGTAGACATAATAATAACTGAAAATAAAGAAAATATACCTCATTCAAAATAATTAAAAAAAATATAAAAAAAATTCAGAAAATAAATGTGATGCATGAATGCAATATATCAAACAGATAAACTTAATAATTACTAATCCATTATAAGACAACCCAAAAATTAATGTGTCGTCTTAGGGTCGGTCATATTAATTTTAAGTTGTCTATGAGACATGCTCATCCTTATTAATTAGAACTTAAAATATCTCATATTTTTTCTTTTAATAATTAGGTACCATTTATTTAGCTAAGTCACAATTATCGACTCAAAACTTAATTGTGACTTTGTGAATGTAACCCATTATTTTGGAATCCATGAATTAATTTAGAAACTGCCGCCTTAGGGTTGGTCTAAAATACATCACTTAGTCCTATCTTTATGAGAAGCCAACATTGATACTGATACGGTTCGAAACCTTCCTTAGGGGGACAAAAATAAAGCCGTTTCAAGGCCCTCACAATATCTCACGTTGTTGTACTAATAATAAAGACCATAGATCACAATGACATGTCAACCTTCTCCCACTCATTATTTTGCAATAATGTGTTTCAAATTAACTAATCAATTCATTTTAAATTAATTACTATTTACAATAACCCTATAAATATAAAATTAATTATTAATCCAATCTAATTGGTCTAAGTTCATTTAATCTTCCAAAGAGCCTAAGACTAACTTAGGTGAATTTAGAATTATTAGCCAATTACATTCATCTAACTTCAATAAAACACTTTTAATTAAAGTCGATTATCCTAAAGGCCTACCTAAATGCATGCCATTAGAAAGGTGTGATTATCAAATTTAACTAAATAAAATTTAGCATTTTACATACAATTGATTTCGCAAACCAATCCATATAAACACAATAGAATTATCCTAATAAATCATGATTCCTCAAATGAGATGCATGATTAAATCAATTGTATGAGGTTGCAAGTATGGCATGTGATCGACTAATGCATGGCCATGTTATTAATCAAATCATTAAACATTCTTTTAAACAAATAAATAAATAAATGATGAACCGAGTGACTATTAGGTACTTCTAAATTTACAACCCTCGAAAAAAGAAAGAAAAATTATAAACCAGGCTTCAAAATACATATTTCCAAAAAATGCTCATTCTCCATTAGAGTTTCATCTTTATAATCTTCAAGTTTTGATCAAAATTCTTTTAATTAAGAAAAACTATTTTTCTAATTAAATAATCCCATTAATTATCCTTTTTAAATTAATTGAATATCATTAGTCAAAAAAAAATTTAATGACTTATCAAACTTAGGCCAAACTTAATCAATTAATTAATTTTAATTTTCAAAAAATAAAATTGCATAACTATCCTTTTAAAATTACATTAATTTTAAAATTAAAAGATAGGATTAGAGTTTTCATGAAGCATTACAGGGATAGGGCAACACGGTATTCAGACATAACCCTATCAATCACAAGGATTGCTGTCGGTGGTGGTAGCAGGACACTCCCACTATCGTCGTCGGTTGCCCGACCACCGCTGACGGCATCGCCATCGATGCTACTGTAGGAGGTGCCGCTACCGCCATTTTTCCTTGCGGCAATTCTGGCGCTGAAATTGGCAGTGGCGCCAGGGCCGTCAACACTACTGTCAGTGCTGACGCTGATAATTCTTCTCTTTGTTCGTCTCGTACGTTCTTCATCTTCTTGCATACGGATTTCTACAGGATAATATTCCAAATGAAATTACAAAAATTTCTATGCCCAAACGGCTTACACAAGATCTAAAGAAAAATTAAGAACAAAGCTTAAACCTAAAAGTCACCATACACTTAACGATTCATCATTAACCATGCATTCATAAAACATAATCATCCATTCATCAACATATATATGGAATAATGCAAGAAAACTCACACAGTGTTTCATGTCTATATATATATATATATAAAGACTGCTCTAGTACCAATTGTTAGAAATCGAGGCGCGCGACGGAGGCGGTTTATTTAAAAAATTTATTGATTGAAAAAATAATCACGTATATCAAGAACACAAGTTCCAAATGAATAATTGTTGCGAAAACATTTTTTTCTCAACGGATCCATGGACCCATAATTCTAAGTTTCAATTAATCTAATCATTAATTAGAGCTTTTAATTAAATAATCTTATTTATTAGTTTCATTATTATTTCATTATAAATATAGAATTGCACTCTTAGTAATTACATAATATATTTACAGAATAATCTTAAGTAGTCCATTGATATAATCAATTCATGTAATTCTGTCCTCCAATTTGTAAATTAGAGCTGGTCAAAACTACTATTTTACCCTTCTAATTACCTCTTGATCTTTAAGTACCATTAATTCACTAGTGAATGGTCAATTTATAATTGTATTATAAATTCAGCTCATTAATCATTCGGTTCTAGAATTAACGCTTAAGATAACCACTATACGATCTGTTAGGAAAGCTTGGATTTCAAATCTTGTAAGATCATGTTCCCAGTCATCTATGTCACTGAATCTCCAAAATAAAAGTCATTAGCTTGTTTTACAAACAAACCTTAACAAGTGAATCAAAAGATCCAGTAGACATGTATAGGAGTTCATGACTACTCAAAATTTAGACTGATCTACATATGCTCTTCTGATTGATGTGTATTAAATCTTTATAATAAACGGTAAGTTAATAATGATATTAATTCACATCGGTCATGTTATATATAATCTAATTCTTTAAAGAATATTCACTAAAATGTCTATCCACATCAGCGATCCGAATCTAGATCACATACATTCGAAATTCTTAGCTAACCGTACTAGCAACCATTCATTAAAGATTTCATACTTTAATATGTTGCGGACTATTTTATTCATTATCAATGATCTTAACCCTCTCATACTAATACAATATCATAGCCTCATAATGAATATGAAATTTTTTTATATTTATAAAAATTATTAAATAATAATTCAGAAAAAACAATTATAAGAAAATTATATTTTTATTAATTTCAAATTAAAATATCTTTGCACATGCTTTGAGGGCACTATACCCAACCGAAACCATCCCCGGTTATTTTCATCTTTAGAATTCCTCGTCCGTGTCATACAGATTTCAAGTCGAGTGGATTTCTATGTGGAGGAGAGATTGCATGCTACCTAACTGTTAAAGTTTTCTGTACAAACAGTTAGCATTGTTTGTGGGGAACAACTATAAAGCCATCCCCGTTAAAGCATTTGGAACCCTTTCTTCTCCCGCAAGGAGAAAATGAGTCTGGCTTTCTATGACAATGAAGTCTGGGATGAAATGAAAGATTCACCCTTCTCCCATTGGGAAAGGAACTTTCTACAATCCTCATGACTACCCGATAAAGGAAGAAGGATACAATGGTTATAAACTTTAAGAAAACTCAGGAACGCAAGTCACATCAGTCTCTTGCACGAAAATGGTTCCCTCCCATGACTCAAAAGCTACCTCTCGAGAAAACCAGAACCAAAGAAAAACCAGACTACAGAGAGCTAGGCTCCCATTTTGTAACATTCTAGCTAGGGTCATCCCCGAAAGACGGAGGAGGAGAACAAAGCCGCTAGAGAGCAAACAAAGGTAAAGGCTCCTAAAGAACCCTCTAGAGATAGTATGCAAGCAAATGCCAAAGATAGAGGAAAATATTGATAGGACACACTCCACCCTACTCCTCAGCGCTCTCTTGACCATCAATAATTTTGTAAAGCTCCAGCATAGGCTATAGAAAACCGTGTTGCATGGATGAACGTGCCTGGGAACATTCCTAGTCGAAATACAGAGACCTTTAAATCCCACTTCGGGTGAAACGAAAGGACGAATGCCGTGTCAAAATTGGTTCACAGGCTCCCGAGCCTAGCCATTACATGAAGCCTCAGTGACAGGGTAAGAACAACCATAAAACCTCGTGCTCCAGTCTTTAGTAGGACCGGGATTTTCACGATGAAACACACAGATGTGTTCCTCCAAAGCTCCCACATGAGGCGAGTAAACCCACTAGGTGGACCTATGGACAAGGAACTACTTGGTGAACGGCCCAAAGAAGAACTTGAAGGATCCGAGCAATCAGTCCTTCTCTCGCCATAACACCTAGAAAGAGCAGCTCAGGACAAGTCAACACTCACCCCCAAGTAGAGTGCAAAGCTCAAGGTGCCTCACCATTAAAGCAAAAAATGAAGCTCGGAAGGAGAGACACTCCAACAAAAAAAATGAAGGGAAAAGCTCATGATAAAAATTTACTGTCATCGGCCATCAACCTCAGTGTAATGGATGGAAAAGATCGTGTACTCATTGACATTTGTCACATAAAAAGTCTCATTTTTCTACTCAAACAATTTTCTCACTTAGGATTAACATCTTAGAAGGTCCTTTTTTGAGCGAATCTTCCATGAAAAAAGAGAACATGTTGTGGAAAGTATTTGCTGGCTATCCTACGGATCTTCAAGGATCGACTCTTCTACAAAGTCCGGCAAAGGTAAAAAGTGATGACTGGTGGTGTTCCAGCCCGCTTGTCAGGATTAAAAAGTGAGGACTGACGTGGTACTCTAGCCCGCCAGTCAGGATTAAAAAGTGAAGACTGGCTTGGTGCTCCAGCCTGCTAGTCAAGATAAAAAAGTAATGACTGGCGTGGTGCATCAGCCCGCTAGTTGGGATTAAAAACTGATGCCTGGCATGGTGCTCTAGCCTGCTAGCCGGGATTAAAAAATGGTGAATGACGCGATGCCCTAGCCCGCCAGTTAGGATTAAAAAGAGATGACTGGTGTGATGCTCTAGCCTACCATTCGAGATTAAAAAGTGAAGACTGACGCGGAGCTCTAGCCGTCTGTCAGGATTAAAAAGTGTGACTGGCGCAGTGCTCTAGCCCGCTAGTCACGATTAAAAAATGATGACTGGCTTGATGGTCTAGCTCGTCAGTCGAGACTAAAAAGTGATGACTGGCGTGGTACTCTAACCTGCTTGTCGGGATTAGATCAATGGTCTAGCAAGAGCAAGCAGACCTTGTTAGACATCAAGGAAAGATGTCTACCGAGCACTCATGCTCACAAACAGGATCGATGGACTAGCCAGAGCAGGAACGCCTGGCCAGATTAAGGAAAAAAGTGATGTCTGTTGAGGACCATAGCTCATTAGATGAAATTCAAGGGTCTAGCCAGAGCTGGCCCTCCTAGTTAGAGACCAAGGAAAGATGTCTCAGACACTCATGCTCATAGATGAGATCGAGGGTCTAGCCAGAGTAGGCTCACCTGGTTAGACATCAAGGATCGAAGGTCTAGCTAGGACATGCACTCCTGGATAGACATCAAGGAAAGATATATGTCGAGCACTCGTTCTCGCAGATAAGATCAAAGGTCTAGCTGGAGCAGGCGTATCTGGCTAGACATTAAGGAAAGCCATAGCCAAGGCAACCATGACATGAGGGGCAAGGATATTTATTAAGAATTATAGCTCGTATGACAAGGATAATGGCATCTGATGAGCGCTTCAGCTCAAGGATTTATCCAAAGCAAGAATACCTGGATAGGTGACAAAGGAAATGTCATTTGGAAAAAAACCAAAGGAATTCAACTTTCTTTCTAAATCACCAGACCAAGAAAAATCCCAAATAAGATTGGGCATTCTCGATTAAATGTCAAAAGGTAAACCCCCAAGGCAAGGAAGGATCACCCGACCAGACCTTCCAGATGGAACACACGGACGGAAGCCTTTATAAAGGTCACGACATGTCTATATGACCTACAAAGGGGCAACCCGTTTGACAATATCAACTCCACTAAAAAAGATCAAGGCCCATTAAGGCTCACTCCATCTCATAATCACAAGCTCGAGTCAGTAAAAGTTAATAGGGATATAACGCTCGGCATAATAGTTGAAATAACTACGCAGCTCAATATAAAGGTCTCATCCTGACCAAGTTATAGCTCGACTTAGAAAAAACAAAACTCTATCTACTTGAGGTATGTCATGACAAGAAATAGGCAAAAACAGAGATATATAAAGAAGCTAGAAGTAAAGGAAGTTTATTTTCATAAACAAATAGAGGGCTACATTTACAAGTAAAAGTTCAAAAATCTCCTTGGTTAAGGGGTGCGATCCCTTCCTGGGCTAACCTAAAAGTAAAAGTACCTCCCCACATCTGGAACGATGGTTGCAGGATCTCCACAGCTTCCTTGAACTATTATAAGGTCTCGAGAGAAAGGAAAGAAGCACCCATCCTCGTGTTTGAGATGATCCTAAAGGACACAATTGCAAGGGTTGTGCTTGGCCTACTCTTGATGCATCAACCCACTCCAAACAATCGTTGGAGTAAGTTGATGAAAGATCGAAAGAACAAGTGGGAGAAAAAGGGAATGGCAGCATGAAAGGAAGGAGATAGGTTGTGTGTGCTTCATTATATAGAAAAGGACAAAGGCTATCAGCTGGATTACAGGCCCTTGTTAAAGGGTAAAGTTTTTATCACTAGGGTGGGTAGCCAACCCGGATAAAGGATTCACCGAACAGGCTCATTACGACAGAAAAATCACCATGAATGGAACATTGATGACTCCGACGCATGACATTTAAAAGATGAGAAAAAGGGAAGAGACAATCATGAGAAAGGAGGAGGATCTTGAAGGAGAACCTCCAAAATGGACGAAGCCCTCGAGGGGAAGGATAATTGTTCTTCCAAAGGAAATTGGGGTAAGGACTGAGATTTCAACTCTGTTAAGAAGGCAAGGATGAGGAAAATAAGAAGGAGGACTACCCATTTATAGGCTTTAAAGGGGGAACCACTCGTTTAATGGGATTTAAAAGGGGTGATGATGTCGACCGTTGAGGATACCCTATAATCAATGATCAGTCATTTCACGTACCAGTGGGAATATTTTGGAAGACCAAACAACAGAATGAAATGACACGCTGGGAATAAATGACGTATTGAGGAGACAAGACTCATAGAATGAAGACCCTCACCCTCCTCTACGTGCACCCATGCCCCATTCATGCCCCCACTCGCAAGAGGTTAAGGATCACGAAATGAGGAAAAGGTGAAACAACGCGGGCACTACAAAAATGGCCAGACAGTTAATTTCAATCGGTGCAGTCTCCCTTGAAGATTTAAACTTAAGGCATAGCAAGATTCCCAAGGTAGGTGAAGTCTATCACTCAATGGTAGCTCAAATGATGGAGTCTTTGGACCCCGGTATGTGAGGCCAGCCAAGTCCTTGATTGGGGGCAACTGTTATGCATTTTCTCAACCACCAATGACGCAACAACATGTCTCAGTTCACACTAGGGAGCTCCCGATATCAGGGAAGGAGTAGAATCGACCTTGTATGGTCAATTTCTATAGAGCTCGAGACGCATAGAGCCGAGCACATGAAAGGGTAGGAATAAAGTTCACAAAGAGAGCTTGGATAATCCCGAACACAAGGCAACCATTACTTGCCAAAAGTAGCGCCCTACAGGTCCAATCACCGTGGCAGAATGTCATACCAGTGTCTAAATTGTCACCTCAAAAGCACATCAACAATCAATGCCTATCACTTTATGCCAAATGTCACCTCCATTCTAGACAATCAAAGACAGACTTCGTGTATTGTGAGGCTTCCCCATCACGCATTCACGAGGCTTCTAAGACATGCTTCCTCCCACCTTAAGACTTAGGTATACATCCGCCAATAAACAGAAGAGGTATGTTTTCTCTCCCTTAAGGAAATTATGTCAAAATATCGATCAAGTACTGATTTAGGCATCAATGCCTCTTCGACGAGGAAATCACCCCCAGTTCTCTTCGTCTTTAGTGTTCCTTTTCTGTGCTGTACAAATTTTAGGCCGAGTCAATCCCTACGTGGAGGAGAGATTATGCCACCTAACTGTTGAAGTTTTCGGTACAAACACACATAAGCTATATTTTTCATATAAAATATATAGTTATTTATATTCAATACAATTTTTCATAAGTATATATCTAATTTAATATAAACTCCTTTTATTTTAATTCCTTCTATTTATCTTTTGAGAAAAAATAGTTTGTCAAAATTTTGTACCCTTGTCAAGAAATTTCTAGAGAAAGGGTACTCCCAATCGCTTTAATTTAAAATAAAAATAATACTTCATTTTCTTTTAATTTCTATAAGTTTCTTAATAAGTATACAAAATTTTGACAAATTACTTTCGACTAAAGTAAAATTGTGAATAAAAACAAAAAGTACTTTTAAATAAATGTATATAAAATATAAATTTATTAAAAATTCACATATTTATTAATTTACTTTATATATATATATATATATATATATATTAAAACAATATATTATATACAATGTATTTTTATTAATTTATTTAGATACATATTATATTTCAGTACTAATATGATCAAATATTTTATCAAAGTAAAAGGTCTCTATAAATTGTGAACCAATCACAACATTTTGTATAGAGGGTCGAATCTACCCTGGTGCATATTTCCTTGCTTTTTAATATGCACAAAACGTAAGGATCCGTGTTGGACGCGTGCGAGCTTGGCTAGCGCGGTCGAATCTACCATGTTGCATATGTTCTCGCTTTTTAGAAAGATTTTATCATACATGAATAAATTTTTGGCATGAATGTTGAGCTATTGTGATATTTAGATTATTTTTTAAATAATCTGGACCACATAAGACCCAGTCGGTCATAAGTTAAAATTTATTTTTTTTGGGTTCACCTTATATGTTTAGGGGTTCACAAAAAATATACAGAGGTTCATCAAAATGTACAAAATTAACAATATTTAGAGGGGTTCACAAAAAATGTATAGAAGTTCACCAAATATGTACATGAGTTCACCTTGAATGTAGTGAGGTTCACCAAAACGTACAAAATTAATAATTCTTGGAGAGATTCACAAAACATGTATGGGGTTTCATCAAATATATACATGAGCTCACCTTGAATGTCGTGGAGTTCACTATAACATACAATATTGATAATTTTTAGAGAGGTTCAACAAAAATGTATAGGAGTTCACCAAATATGTACATGGGTTCACCCTTGAATGTAGTCGGGTTCATAAAACGTACAAAATTAATAACTCTTGAAGGGGTTCACAAAAAATGTATAGATGTTCACCAAATATGTACAAGGGTTTACCAAAATGTACAAAATTAATAATTTTTGAAGAATTTCACCACAAATATATAGGGGTTCATCAATATGTATAGGGGTTTATCAAAATGAACAAAATTGACTTTGGACCTTAAAGGTGAACATCTTTTACGTTGGAGGTGAACCCCTATGCATTTCAGGTGAACCATAATATATTTTAGGTGAACCCCTCCAAGAAATATTAATTTTATACATTTTGGTGAACCCATGTACATTTTAGTTGAATCTCACTACATTTTAGGTGAATACCGCCAAAAAAATATTAATTTATACATTTTGGTGAATCGCTCTACATATTTCATGAACCCCTGAATTTTTTTTGGTAAAACCCACTACATTTTAGGTGAATCCCCTCCAAGAAATATTAATTTTGTACATTTAGCTGAACCCCACTACATTTTAGGTGAACCCCTTTATATTTTTGGTGAATCCCTCTACATTTTAGGTGAACCCTAAACACTATACCGACGGTTGTTCATCATATACCGACGGTTATAGTATTTTTCGATGGCTTTATACAGGAGGTTTTGAATCTTTTACCGGTAATTTTTATGCTCTATAATGACGGTTTCTCTACTTGTAGCAGCGGTTTTTTCATCCTATACTGACGGTTTAGGTCCCTATACCGGCGGTTTGTGGCGGTTTTTTCAATTTTTCGACTGTGCTGGTGTTTTTCCAGCGATTTTTCAACAAATTTAATTTTTTAAAATTGATCAGGGTATACTCGATGAAACACAAACAAAGCTATCAAGATTCTCGATTTTCAATGCGGACATTAAGTACTTTCACTTATATTTTAAATTAGATTGAATTAAGTAATGAATTATCAAAACAATTGAACACTTATTCATAAAGGCTTAAGAATGTATCCTTGATTATGTTGTTATGATTTAATGACAAGTATCAATGAAAATAATTTTTCATCATTTAACGAATATGTATAACCCTAAATCCTAGTTCATGTATAACAAATTTGATTTTTCTAAATTAATAAGTGTATGCTTGATGAATCGCAAAGAAAATAATCAAGATTCTCGATTTTTAATGAGAACATTAAGTACCTTCGGTTATATTTGAAATTAGATTGAATTAAGTATGAATTTTCAAAACAATTGAAACTACTTCATAAATTTTTATGAACATATCATTGGTTATGTTGTCGTGAATTTCTGACAAGTATCAAGTAAAATAATTTTTCAACATATAAAGAGCTAGATCGTGATTTAATCATAGTCGATAAATTCTATATCTCAATTTAACGAACATGATAACCCCAAGTCCCAATTCATTTTACAACCTAACCATTTTCATGCACTTAGACATATTTTCACACACTTAGTAATTTATACTTAGTCATTTTCACATGCTTAACCATTTTCATATACTTAGTAAATTTCACACACATAGTCATTTTCATGTGCTTGGAAAATTTCACACATCTAAATATTTTCAAACGCTTAGTCATTTTCATATACGTAGGTGAACACATGTACATTTATTGTGAACCCTACTACATCTTAAGCAAGAATATTAATCTCTAAATTTTGGTGAATGCCTCAAATATTTATTTTACCCACTGTAAATTCATTGAACCCCTAAAGTTGCAATCGTCACTCAACAAGTCTCAATCTCCACTCAAAAGCCTCTAATCACCATCCAAAGGAATGCAATAAAGACATTTCATCAAAGGTAGTTAGGCGGAACTTAGCCACTATTGCAGATTCCTTCAAAATGGAACTTGGACACCATAACGTGTTTGAAATACACAAGTTATTTTAATTGCTTACTTTGCTCGTTACCACAGAATATGACTGTTGTTGGTAGATTAAGTCTAGCTTAGAGATTTATTATGAATATGTTCATGTTAAAAGTCATATGTAAGAGCGATGTATGTGAGAAGTAGGTATGCATGATAATGGTTCGAAGTACAAACTACTGAGCATGTCTGATGAAATTCAAAATATGAATGGATGCATGATAAATTCTGAAGTAGGGACGAGTATATAACCTTTTAAGCATGACCATTACGGATAATCCAATATGAACGCACCTCTTTAGGCAACTTGATTATATTTTAGGTTATGTGTGCTCCTTCTTAGGCAGTATCATGCATATGTATGTATATGCCCTTTCATAAGTCGAATCATCTACGGGCGACACTCCAGCATGTGCATCTGTCACCGGGCCATTTCTTGATGAACTTCGCCCTAGTTAATTATCTTAATATCAGAACGTGGTGGTACATTTGTTCATGATTTTAATGATTTATCTCTAGAAACGATTATGAACACATCATTGAGTTGTATCTATCATATACGAGAGTAATACAGGTAGAAAGTGTTGAATGGCTTTCTCATGTATCATGATACTTTGCTATTTGGCTGCATAGTATGAACCATAAGATACATATCCATGTATATTCTCTTGTGCTAACATTAAACTTGAGGATGTGCTTTGCTAGTGTATATGTTTTTTAGCTAGTCATTCTTTTGTGCCTAGACAGCTATTTCTTTCCACTCTTATTGGAGGCTAAACGAAAGTAATTGGTACACCATCACATCTAGCTAGGGGCTACAACAGAAAAGACGACCATCATAGTTGAACATGTGGCTCATCAATTAAGACCACAACCCATGTATTGACTATATACAAGTTCAACTACTACACATTTGAACTTTTACAGGGGGCTAATATAGATAGTGGACCAGCTCATCACGAATGACATGTCTGAGTATACACGTGGGACTCAAGGACGAGATTGGATAGAGCCTACGTGACATGAAAAGACCGAAGTAGGGTAATAACAAATATGTTTGTAAGGGCCACCCGTGGACCTATAAAGATGGTGAGCCCATTTTAAGATTGTATGTTAAGTGTTAAGTCTCACCTTTGAACTAAGTGACAAAGGCTCAAAGGTTCTTCCTTGCCTTGGAACAATCTAGAGGTTATGGTCTAGTACGATTAGGACAAGGTTACAGTATACCAAGAGAGGGAGAACTACTCGAAGGGTATAGCCTCCTTAGGCACCTTGGATGCGCCCCACTCTGATTGAGAAGGGTAAAAAGGGTCGCAATATGTAACCCGTAGGTCTAGGGATGTGTATGTCCGTCCATCATCGGGAATGCTAGACGATAAGTTGAGCAACACCTGTCATCGGAGGGTCACCCTAGCGACGCATAAAGGTAGCTTGACCCGTCGTGGTCACCCCCACGACGGATAGAGGGGCCTGACCCGTCGTGGTGGGTGCCCACGGTGGCTAGAGGGGGGCTTGACCTGCTATGGGGGGTGCCCACTGCGGGTAGAAGGGCTTGACTCATCATGGGGGGTGCCCATGGCGGGTAGAGGGGACTTGACCCATTGTGGGGGGTGCCCACGATGGGTAGAGTGGGCTTGACCCGTCATGGAGGAGGCGCCCCACGGCGGAAAGTAAGCTGACCTGCCGTCGTGGAGGGTACCCCACCACGAGTGGCTCGTGTCACGCTGTCCGTATATGGCCGTGCATTAGTCACCATGGAGGCCTGGTGATAAGTGGTGTCCTGCGGGGTTCTCTGTACAGTATAAATTTAACATTTATGAGTTTGTTTTCCGGCTACTCGATGTCACAAAGGCAAGACTATTTGTGAGCATGGAAAGTGATTCATGAGTTTCAGTACGTTTTATGAGTGTGAGCACGTTTTAAGCATGGTCACGTGTTCGGGCGTGATTATCACGTGATTGCAAAGACAATAGTAGTGGCACACTTATGGTCCCCACCTAACCCCCTCTATATAAAGAACTCTAGGTATCATTATGGGGGCATTTAATTTTCACCGATCTCGAAAACAAACCTCGAGAATATTCTCACTACAAGAATTTAGTGCTTTAATAGCACTGAACGATCGCATTTCTTATTCAAATACAATGATAGTTGACTAATTTTTATGCGGGCAAAATGTGGGGAACAATAATCCAAATCCAAGCCTAACTAAAACTAAAAAACCAAAGTCAATATTTGTCTCACACAGTACATCGCCTCTCTTCAATGCCCTCACCCCTCTTTGTGTGACAAAGCTTGCATAGAGCTGTCTTTGTGACGAAGGCTCCTCGCGAGGTGAAGCTTTCTCTCAGATCTTTCTTGCATGCCTCTCTTACAACTCTCACTTTCAAATATCTATCATAGATTCTCTTGCACAACTCTCTCTTCTCTGAGCTCTCTATTGTAGTCCTTCTCGTAGCTCTGTGAATCCATCAATTTTTTAGTTGGGAACGCTCTCTCGTAGGTCCTTTAACTCTGTGGTTTTTGATTACCAGCATGTACTCCATCATGTCAAAGATTTACTTTGTTTCACAGAATTCCCTAATCTTCTAGTTATGCTTTAAATTTCTTCTCTTTGTTTAGATTAGATTGATCCTCCTTATTTTTCTGAAATTTTTTTGCAAACAATAGTGACCAGATGGTCGATTCTTCATTTGTCTCAGCTTTTTATTCGCTCTCTTTAATCATTTGAGCTAGTCTTCATTTTTTTGTGTTTGGATAGAGAGATAGTTTCAAAAAGAACCATGGAAAATCCACTGGGTCTCAAATCTATGAATCATATATCTATTTTGTGCAGTTTAAAGAAATTATATTGGTAAATTGGTGTGATATTGGAAACTTGAACGCATATATATTTATCCTTCCAGCAACGATTTCATGTCTATTGGATTGGATATTTTTCTTACACAACTTAATTAGCTGATGTTAAAATATTTATTATGAAGCAAATATAGTCTAATATAACAGTATGCTATGAGATTTATAATGGACAAAACTAATGTTTTGAGATAAAGAATAAAAACGGTGAAGTTAGTGATTTTTGTGCCATTGGAAATGGGCATTTCTGTTGACTAGCCATTTATACTACTGCTTTTATAATTACTTTGGTCTCTTATCCCTTTTGCTTACTTTTGATTATGTTATCAATTAGGCTTTTCTTTTTTCAGGATTTTCCTTAATGTTGTGGAATCTACATATTTTTGCTAGATTTATTGCTAGTGATTTTAAAGGTTGCTTTGGTATTCATAGGTTATTATTTATCATGGTTTGGCTCTAATTTTCTAAACGAATATGCGTATTTAGTTGGACTCTTGTATGGATTTTTTTTACTTCTGTTTGAGGTTGTCATTATGTAAGTTAGCCGTTTATGGTATTAGAATCAAGTTGTTAGTTTTATTGTTGGTTAATTGTTTATTTGGTTTAGTTTTATTTAATTGTTCACTTCGAACAATTAAATTTTTAGGGGATGTTGAGTACTCGTCACTAGCTTCAACAAGAAAATAATTGGTTTCTTGTAAATTAATTATAATTTTTCTTTAAATTACTTATATGTACGTATATTTCTCTTGTAGCTGTAAGGAGAAACTCATTAACTTCTGATACCCTAGAGCAAGAGGTGACAGAGAAGATTAGAATTTTAATAGTTTGGTGGTACGCTGAAAAGTATATAAATTTTTACTATATGGAAATGATTTGGGAAATTGTGCAACTTTATGAAACTTGTTGGTATAGTTGTGTTTTTAGGTGTCAAACTTCCTAATAGAGATAATTGAACAATCATCTCTATATTTCAGGAGTTAACTTATCACCAATGAGTAGCTTCAAAATGGATAAAAAATTGGGTATGTCTCAATAGGTAAACAGATTGGTTACTGCAAGACTTAAATTTGGAGGGGGTATGGTGTTCAAACTGACCATGATTGAAATGGGGGGATATGATGTTCTAACTGACTAAGGATTACATCATCTCTTATTAATGGTTTTTCTTTGTTGTTTTTATTGTTTTAACTATGTTTAGTGGAAGAGGGCTGATAAATTTATGTACTTACCATGATTGAAATGGTTTTTTTTTGGGGGGGGGGGGGTATATAGTGTTAAAACTAACGAAGCATTGCATCATCTCTGATTAATATTTCTTCTTCTTTGTTGTTATTGTTTTAACTATGTTTAGTGGTAGATGGCTGATAAATTTCTATACTTACCATGATTAAAATGTGAGAGGGGGGGTATATGGTGCTCAAACTGTCCAAGGATTGCATCATCTCTAATTAATTGTTTTTCTTCTTTGTTGTTATTATTTTAACTATGTTTAGTGGAAGGATGGTAAATTTTTGTAGTTATCATAACTGACTGAGAATTGCATCATCTCTGATTAATGGTTTTTCTTCTTTTTTATTATTGTTTTAACTATGTTTAGTGGAAGGAGGCTGATAAATTTTGGTAGTTACCACGATTGAAATGTTGGGGACTATATGGTGTTCAAACTAACTAATGATTGCATCATCTCTGATTAATGGTTTTTTTCTCTTTGTAGTTATTGTTTTGACTCTCTTTGTAATGAATGAGGATATATAGATTGTGAACGGCTTTTATGGACCTTTATTAATGACAAGCAGAATGTATGGTTGAAGTAATGAAAAAAGCTGATTAATGCCTTTCCATGACAGTTTTTTTCAAATATAATTTGGAAATTAGATGACGGGAATTCCCCGTCATCTAGTTGCTTTTGGCGGCACCTATGATGATGGAGATTTTCCGTCATCTATTTACTTTTGGCGGCACCTATGATGACGGGGATTCCACGTCATCTTATTACTTTTGGCGGCACCTATGATGGCGGCAAATTCCTGTCATCTAATTGCTTTTCGCGACCCCTATTAGGATGGTTTTTGTTAAAAAAGAGTAAAGATGATAGTCTGATAGATGACAAGCGATCAGTCATCGTTATAAGGTCATAATGATGATTTTTTACCGTCATCAAAGACCAAAATTGTAGTAGTGGTAGAACATAAAGGTTGATTGTTTTAGTTGCAGAGAGTACCAATCCTCTAAGAGAGAGTAAAAGAGACTTACTTAATTGTTGTTGTCTGCATTAGTCACAGTGACAGAGCAAAGAACAATAAAGAATGAAATGCATCATGAAGCTCATAATAATTTCATATACAGGACAAACCAAATTGGGTGTCTTAACTTTGCTTTTGAATTATTCTCTCTCCCTTATTTTTAAACCTTAACTTACATCCTCAAAGTAGCGTGGATGATTTAAATAGATGTTCGAATTTTGATTGTATCAGTTGGTCTAGCAAATTTTGGGTGTAGTTTGCTTTGTCCTAAATATGATCATTGGCATTGGGTGTAGTTTGCTTATGTTGTTTTTTCTAACTTACTATTATATATGCATTTTCAAGGATAGAACATAGATGCATGGAAAGTATGTATTTCAAAAAATAGGGTTTTGCAATCTAGATTACAATTTTATAGATCAACATGTCTGAATATTGAAAATCTTTTTTATGGAGATCATATATATGTTTATAAGTGGATATTGAACTATAACAATTATTTTTTTCATATAAGTTCACCAAAAACACAACAAACACATTGTAATTCAGGTAGTGTGTAGTTCCACATAGTGATGGGGAATATGATTCCAATAGGAAGACATGTCAATTCTTTGATGAAAACTTTGGCTTGTATTTGTGAGATTTAGTATAATTCAAAATATTTGTAATATGTGATAAGAACCCTTTAAAATGCCTTTTTAGGGTTTTTTAGACATTTGTTATTGTATTTGATATAGATCTTTATTAGCAAATTCTTCAATTAAATATTTTAAATTAGTGATTTAATGGATGATCTTTATATTATTTTTTGTTACATTAACGTAAATTATTATTTAAAACCCTATAAGAGAATATAATAGCATAAAGAAGCACAATAGGTAAATGCAGTTACGATATCATTAGACATACAAGAGTGTTTTTAAAACGCTATAGAAAGCTTTTAACAACTTAAAAAAAGCTATCATACATGCTTCATAGCGTTTAAAAACGCTATTATAACCTTTCTATAGCATTTTTAAACGTTATAGAAAGTGTCTCATTGTGCTTCGTAACATTTCTATAGCGTTTAAAAAATGCTATAGAAATGTTACCATAGCATTTTTAAATGTTGTTATAAGCGTATCAAGGGCAATGATATACTTTCTATAGCGTTTAAATAATGCTATTGTAACATTTTGATAGCGCGTTTTAAACGCTACAGAAGCGTCCCATTGCGCTTGGTAACATTTCTATAACGTTTAAAAATGCTATAGAAATGTTACAATAACATTCTTTGAACGTTGTTATATGCGTAACAAGCGCAATGACATACTTTCTATAGCGTTTAAAACACGCTATTGTAAACTTTTTATAGCGTTTTGTAAACGCTATAGAAAGTGTCATATTGCGCTTGGTAACCTTTCTATAGCTTTTATAAAATGCTATGGAAATGTTACAATAGCATTTTACAAGTGCTATCTATAAGCGTACCAAACGCAATGGCATACTTTCTATAACATTTAAAAACCGCAATAAAAAGGTTACAATAATGGGTTTTAAACGATATAGAAAGTCTGCCATTGTTGGTACGCCTATAATAGTGTTATGAAAAACACTATCGTAGGGTCATAGTTTTCATAAGATTGGAAACCTTTCGATAGAGTTTCAAAAATGTAACGTTGTTACATTAACGTAAATTATTATTTAAAACCCTATAAGAGAATAAAATAGCGTAAAGAAGTACAATAGGCAAACGCAGTTACGATAACGTTAGACATACAAGAGTGTTTTTAAAATGCTATAGAAAGCTTTTAACAACTTAAAAAAAAGCTATCATACTTTCTTTATAGCGTTTAAAAACGCTATTATAACCTTTCTATAGCGTTTTTTAAACGTTATAGAAAGTGTCCCATTGGACTTTGTAACATTTCTATAGCGTTTAAAAAATGTTATAGAAATGTTATCATAGCATTTTTCAAATGTTGTTATAAGCGTACAAAACGCAATGATATACTTCCTATAGCGTTTAAAAAATGCTATTGTAACATTTTGATAGCGTGTTTTAAATGCTATAAAAGTGTCTCAATGTGCTTGGTAACATTTTTATAGCGTTTAAAAATGCTATAGAAATGTTATAGTAACATTTTTTAAACGCTGTTATATGCATAACAAGCGCAATGACATATTTTCTATAGCGTTTAAAACACGCTATTGTAATATTTTTATAGCGTTTTGTAAACGCTATAGAAAGTGTCATATTGCGCTTGGTAACCTTTCTATAGCTTTTACAAAATGCTATGGAAAGGTTACCATAGCATTTTACAAACGCTATTTATAGGCGTACCAAACGCAATGGCATACTTTCTATAACATTTAAAAACCGCTATAAAAAGGTTACAATAGCAGGTTTTAAACGCTATATTAAGTCTACCATTGTTGGTACGCTTATAATAGTGTTATGAAAAACACTATCGTAGGGTCAGAGTTTTCATAACGTTGGAAACCTTTCGATAGCATTTCAAAAATGCTATCGAAAGGTTACAATAGCGTTGTTTAAACGCTATTAAAAATGGTTATGATAGCGTTTAAAAACACTATTGTAGGGTCAGAGTTTTCATAAAGTTGGCAGACATAACATTATGAAAAACACTATGAAAACCCTATGATAACGTTTTTTGGGCAGCTATCGTAGCCTTTTTTTGTTTTAGTGTCTCTCCTTAAAGTTTTCACCTACCTTAGAGTTTGAAAAGTATTTGTCACCTTCCGGTGACTGCCTAAAGTTGTTGTCATTCACCCTCCGACCACTAACTCACACATTCCTAGACTTACTTATCGTAGATTAGGTCACTCAAATCACTCTTTACCCTAAACAAAATGTAACCTTAAGGTTATAAATATGGAATAGAAGTCCAACATTATAAATGACAGTGACTACAATGTTGAAGGATGTAATTTGTAGTTTTCTCATTATTATTTTATAGTCATTCAATTACATCTATATGGTGTAATATTTACACGGGCAAATATAAAAATATCATGTAGTCTATAGGCATGTATGTCAATTTCTTTATTGCATTAGTGGAACATTCTAAATTATATTTTTGCAACAAATTCACAGACGGTTTTTAATTTTTTACAATGTCAATATTAACCACATTGCTAAATTTACATTGTAATATGATTTCATAATTACAAACAAATTCACTTTTAAGAATTATGTTTCACTATTTACGTAAGTCATTTATTCATGAGTCATGCATTCAAACAAATTCATTTACAATTAAAAAAAACTCACATAAAAGTTTTTTTTTTTGAAAAGTTCTTATACCACTAGCAAATGAAAATTATCATTTATTCTTTTTTTGAAAAGATATATTTTAAAACTGCAAATTGTTGAAACTACTTATAGACACTAATGTTAGCGATAAGAGTAAAAGTGAATATTATGTACTTCATGATTACGTTAATACTTGTACATAATGACAAATCAATTAGCAATTACAAATGATCTCACATTTAAGAATTCTTTTGAATGTCAATAGTATAACACAAATATTTACATATAAGTCATATTATGGATTTCCGATCACATTCTCCATTGGGCCCTCAGTCATTATCACATGTAAAATTTTGAAATTCAAGCTTCATAATAATTATTTACTCTCAATACATCAATAATTAAGATACTATGTACTTTATTGCTAACAAGTAACATAATGCATGATTGTTTCATCTAACAGCATCAACATATTTTCATGAATATCGATAATGAGTTTAAGTCAATGAACATTTACCTTGTGCAATATGTCAATCCTCTTGATACTTCTTTATTAGCTGTGTTTTTATTTCATACTCGTTGATGTTATGGTTATCTTGTTCATTAGTTTGGCTATTAGAAACTATTATTATATTATAGTATGTGTGATTTTGCTTATTCATTGATTTGATTCCTTTATTTGTAATCGTCTACTAGTTATCCAATCGTTAGGCTGTCAATGACAAAAAAATAGTTTTTTTTTCTAAAATACTTATACTGGTTACTAGTTTTTTCTAAAATCAAACATGTATTTGGGATTGTTCTAAAATACTTATACTGGTTACTAGTTTTTTTTTTTTTGCTGAATTTGTTTTTCTCGTGTTGGTGGTCCCTTTGCCCACATGACTTGTCTCGTTTGTTTCCTACCGAAAATTCGCAAAGCATTATGTTGATACTTATGAACTCTTATTGTTGAATACTTATTAACCAAAAATTTCACAATTAATTACATCAATGACAAAATTACGTAGAATCAATTGTATGTATTATAGTTGCTTACCTCCCTTCCTTTCACGTGTGTCCACAACAACTAGTTCTTCTATGGTGATTAACATAATTTTCTTACTTTTATCCATTATAAGTAGTCTTTTTTTATCATATATTGTAAGTTGTCTGCATAAACAATAAATCAACTTAATATTTTAGGATTTAAGCATAAATTTTTTCATGACAAAAGTAAATTGAGAGTGAACATGCATGTCAATATAATGTTTTTTCACCAAAACTTATGCATAGCAATTAATCGCCGTTAATGTAGGAAGGGAGGAATGCTGATATATTACCTTTCCAGTGTTCGTGCCTACTTCAAGGCTCTGACAAAAGGCTTTCGGGGTAAATTTGCAAATGCTTTGAGCCTTCGAGGACTGATAATGGCTTCTCCGTCGATGGCTGTTGAATTTTAGAGATGATAGAGAATGAGAAGGAATAGTTGCTAGAGAGAAGACGAAAGTTGAAGTAAATATTGATAATAATTTTTTTGTGCCTTTCGCTTCTCAAGTATTTTGAGAGAGAGAGAGAGAGAGTTAGATTTGATTAAATTTGTTGAGATTTGGTATAGGAAAGCAAAAGGTTTTGATTGTTTTGAGAGAATTTTTTGTGAACAGTAGTTGTGGGTATATCGTAAACCGAATTAGTTTAATTAGGAGAGTTGACATTTTTTTAAATTTATAATTTATGGGAGGTAAATCCCTTATTTGTTGGAGTTGATTTTTCATGATTTAAATATACTAGTCAATACACATGTACGTGGGTATGTAATTAAGCATATTATATTTTTCGCTATGATTATCACATAATCATGTTGTGTTTGTGAGAATTTAAAAAAAATGTATTAAGCAACATATTATTTATATTTAATTTGAAATAAACAATGTTAAATTGTTATTGTTTTTATTTTTTGATATATTTTAATTTAACAAAGTCGAACGAAATCATATATATTTCCGGGAAAAAATTAAGAGTGAATAGTAGAAATGTGCTCTAGGAATTAAAAGAAAAAGTGATTTAATTAGAATTTGTAGGATCAATATGTCACCCCTTTTATTAAGAGAAAAAGTTTAAAAGAAATATTTGATATAGAGTAAAAATAAAAATTACTTGAAATATAAAATGAATAACAAATTAAATCAATCAAGCAATATTTAATAAATGAGTAATTTAATAAATAAAATAATGATCATGCAGAAATATTAAAGTGTGAAAATTAAACTTGCGATAAATTAGTATGAAATATAATAGCACGTATATAAAAGAGTAAGGAAGAGAGATTTGACACAATATTTTTACGTGGTTCGAAAAAATCTATCCCTACGTCCACGCTCCAAGAATCCACTCTTGGAGATTTTTCTTAAACGAGCTTCTTAATGGTATAGACCAAACATTTACTAACCATACTGGATTATGGTGTCAATCAGACCTTGACAATACAGCTCGATCGAGATCTTCGAATCTCTTACAAAATTTCTCCCTCAAAAAATAGAACTCTCAATTTTTTGCTCACAATTTATACAAGCTTCTCTCTAGAAATATCTCAAATATTTGCTCAAAATACAAGCCTCTCAAAGAATAAAATACTACAAAGCTTCATCGGAGATGAGTAGAGAGAAGTGAAGAGGTGTGGTGGAATAAAACAGACATGGGGTATTTATAGTGTTGAAAAATATTGTTGAAACTGGTCGGACCGGTTGGAGAACCGGACAGATCGGTTGGAGAACCGGATGGACCGATCATCGATCAAAGAAGATTCCTTATTGATAAATAAGTCACACCGATTTCTCTATCGGCTTGAGTAATTAGACAAGTAATTGTCATAATTTCCAAATCGATTACACCGGTCAGACCGGTCCCAAATCGTTGCACCAATTTTCCACTGATGTCAGCGTATTGCCCTCCAAACTTGAGCCGGTTTAGATGTCGGATTGAGGGTGAACCGATCCTTGATATTTTTACACTATTCTGTCCAGTTTGGTCTTCTACGTTTTGGTTCACGAGCAGTTCAGTCCGGTTCCAAATTTTTTGAAGCATTCTGAGTTCAAAAATCTTTGATTTAAGTCAACTGGAATTCGTTTGATATGCTTTGTGCGCTTTGTAATATGTTGGGCATATCTCGACATGTACGGTTTTGTTTGTCATTAATTTTTGTTGCATAAACACTTAAGATTAAGTATTTTCAACATAATTTTTACAATATTTAGGACCAACATACTTAATCAAAATATTAGTCTACATTTTATTTGTTATCATCAAAATTATCACCTTAACTACGGTAAACAATCCCCATTTTTTATGATGACAAACAATTAATAAAAATATATTAGCTATAAACTTCTCCTACGCATATGAAATATTAATTAATAATTTTGAAAATTCTCACCCTTTTACAATTAACTATATTTCTCCCCCTTTAAAATCATAAAAAAATTAAAAATGTCATTTATTACAAAATAGTCAAATTTTTTAATATGAGTAAAAAATTCATACCCTTTCGCAATTAAGTATCCCCTTGGAAATCATCAAAATGATTTAAAAATTTTAATTTCTGAAAAATCACCCCCTCAATGTATGCAATTTGTTTTAAAAAACTCATTTTTCAAAATGCATACAAAAAAATAAAAATAAAAACAAATTCATGTGATTTCTCAAAATCAAGCTTATTATGAAGGTTGGGCTTACTAACCTTGTCTACGTGTCTGATTATGCACATATGTATATTTTCATGTTCATTTACAATCAGGCTTCTCTTTTTCTTAGGTTTCTTCTTTGAAGCGCATCATCTCTTAGTGAATAGCTTTCGAAACTTCTTTGTGAAGTGCATTAGATCTTCGTCTTCATCTTCACTTTCGCACTCAATGGATGAGACTTTGAATAATAGATTTCCTCCTTTTACGTAGTTCACATCCTTTACCATGTTCTGCATTTCATGAGTCATCAATGATACCATGATTTTTTCAAGTGAAAGAGTCTTAAGATCTTTTGCATCTTGAATAACAATCGCCTTGTCATCCATAACATTGATAATGATCTAAGAACTTTACTCACCAAATCACTATTAATAAAAGTCTTACCAAGAGCGTTACGAGAACTTACAATACTATTGAAATGATCAAACATGTCTTTAATGCTTCCAATTTCACCTATTTTAAACATTTCATACTCATGCATAAGAATATCAATCTTAGAGTCTTTAACCTCATGTGTGCCATCATGTGTGATTTCTTATACATGTCAAATGTCTTTTACAAATTCACACATACAAATACGATTATATTCATTTATACTTAAGGCATAATATAAGACATTTATCGCTTGAGCATTTAAAGAGAATTTAATTTTGTCACTCTTGGTCAAATCTCGTGACTTAGGCATGTAAATGACTATTTTCGACAATTTTTCACAAATTATAATCAAGAGATTGAATAAAAATTCTCATTCTAATTTTCTAAAAGTTGTAATCTATTTCATAAACAAATTGAGGTTTTGAAATTGATTACCCTTACTGAAAATTAAAAGATGATGCCACAGCTCAAGACAATTAAGTCTTAGATAATAAGCACCAAACTCTGATACCAATTGTAGGATCGATATGGCATCCCTCTTATTAAGGAAAAAAAAGTTTAAAAGGAAATACTTGATATAGAATAAAAATGAAAATTGCTTGAAATATAAAATGAATAACAAATTAAATCAATCAAATAGCATTTAATAAATGAACAATTTCATAAAAAAATAATGATGATGCAGAATATTAAAGTGCGGAAGTTAAACGAGTAATAGATTAAGTATGAAAAGTAAATAGCACGTAAATAAAATAATCGGGAAGAGAGATTTGACACAGTATTTTTACGTGGTCCGAGAAAACCTATTTCTACGTCCACGCTCCAAGGATCACCCCTTGAAGATTTTTTCTAAACGATATTCTTAATGGTGAATATCAAACATTTACAAACTATATCGACTTGTGGTGCTAATCAGACCGATTGGAGAACTGGATGGACTGATCGCCAATCAAGGAAGATTCCTTATTGACCAACCGGTCACACTGATTTCTCCACCGGTATTACCGGTTTGAGCAATGAGGCAAGTAATTGCCATGATTTCCAGACCAACCACACCCGTTTGAAAACCAGTCATATCAGTCCCAAATTGTTGTACCAGCTTTCCACTAGAGTGATTGGATTTCCCTCCAAAGTTGAGCGGGTTTTGACGCCACATATTATTTGTCATCATCAAAATTATCACATTGACTAGGGTAAATAATCTCCCCTTTTTTATGACAAACGATTGATTGCAAAAGAATATCAGCTATAAACTTCTTATACACATATGCAATAATATTTAATAATTTTAAAAATTCTCCCCATTTTTAGTTAACTATATTTCTCCCCCTTTGAAATCATTAAAAAAAGTAAGCATGCATTTCTTTAAAATATACTCCACTTTTCATAATTTTGAATGAGTACAAAATTCTCCTCATTTGGCAATTAAATATCCCTTTTGAAATCATCAAAATGAATTAAAATTTTTAATTTTTGAAAAATCTCACCATCAATGTATGCAAATTTGTTTTTAAAAAAATTATTTTTCAAAATGCATAGAAAAATAAAAATAAAAATAAATTCATGTGATTTCTCAAAATCAAGAATATAATGAAAGTTGGGGTTACTAACCTTGTCTACGTGTGTCATTATGCACATATGTACAGTTTCATGTTCATTTGCAATCGTGCTTATCTTTTCCTTGTGTTTCTTCTTTGAAGTACATCATCTCTTAGTTAATAGCTTTTGAAATTTCTTTGTGAAGTGCATTAGATCTTCGTCTTTATCTTCACTTTCGTTATCAATGGATGAGACTTTGAATAATAGATTTCCCCCTTTTGCATAGTCCATATCATCTACTATGTTCTCCATTTCATGAGTCATCGATGATCCCATGAGTTCTTCAAGTGAAAGTGACTTAAGATATATCGCCTCTTGAATAGCAATTGCCTTGTCCTCCCACAACACTGATAATGACCTAAGAACTTTACTCACAAAATCACTATTAATAAATGTCTTACCAAGAGCGTTAAGAGAACTTACAATACTATTGAAATGATCAAACAAATCCTAAATGCATTCAATTTCACCATTTTAAACATTTTATACTCATACATGAGAATATCAATCTAAAAATCTTTAATCTCATGTGTGCATTCATGTGTGATTTCTAATACATGCCAAATATATTTTGCAGATTCACAATACAAATACGATTATATTCATTTATATTTAAGGCACAATATAAGACATTCATCGCTTGAGCATTTAAAGAGAATTTAATTTTGTCACTCTTGGTCAAGTTTCGTGACTTAAGCAAGCAAATATTATTTTCGACAATTTTTCACAAATTATAATCAAGAGATTGAATAAAAATTATCTTTCTAATTTTCCAAAAGTTGTAATCCATTTCATAAACAAATGGAGGTTTTGAAATCGATTGCCCTTGTTGAAAATTAAAAGATGATGCTATAACTCAACACAATTAAGTCTTAGACAATTAAACACCAAGCTCTGATACCAATAATAGGATCGATATGGCATCTCTTGTATAAAGAGAAAAAGTTTAAAAGGAAATATTTGATATAGAATAAAAATAAAAATTGTTTGAAATATAAAATGAATAACAAATTAAATCAATCAACTAATATTTAATAAATAAAATAATGATGATGCAGAATATTAAAGTGCAGAAATTAGATGAGTAATAAATTAAGTATGAAAAGTAAATAATGCGTAAATAAAATAGTAGGGAAGAGAGATATGACACATAATACTTTTACATAGTTCGATAAAACTTATCCTCACGTCCACGCTCGAAAGATCACCCCTTGAAGATTTTTCCTAAACGATCTTCTTAACTATGAAGACCAAATATTTACAAACCCTATTGACTTATGGTGACAATCATACCTTGACAATGCAACTCGGTTAAGATCTTTAAATCTTTTACAAAGTTTCTCTCTCTAAAAAAATAGGTCTCTCAATTTTTGCTCACAATTTATACTAGCTTCTCTTTAAAAACTATATCAAATATTCGCTCAAAATACAAGCCTATCAAAGAATAAAATACTACAGAGCTTTGTCGGAGAGTAGTGGAGAGAAGTGAAGAGGTGTGGTGGAATGAAAATGGCGTGGATTATTTATAGTGTTGAAAAATACTTTTGAAACTGGTCAGACCGGTTGGAGAACTGTACGACCTTGTCGCCAATCAAGGAAGATTCCTTATTAACAAACCAGTCACACCGGTTTCTCCACCGGTATGACCAGTTTGAGCAATTAAGCAAGTAATTACCATAATTTCCAAACCGATCACACCGGTCCAGAAACTGTTTAGACTAGTCCCAAATCAATGTACCAGTTTTCCACCCGTACGATCAGATTGCCCTCCAAAGTTGAGCCGGTTTGGACGCCGGATTGGGAGTGAACTGATCTTTGAAATTTTCACACTATTATGTATGGTTCGGTTTTTACGTTCTGGTTCACGAGTGGTTCAGTTTGGTTCTGAATTTCTCGAAGCATTCTGAGTTTAGAAAACTTTGATTTAAGTCAACTGAAATTCGTTTTATATGCTTTGTGCCATTCGTAATATGTTGGGCGTATCTCACCATGTACAATTAAATGTTTTCAACATGATTTTCACTTTATTTAGGACATACATACTTAATTAAAATATTAGTCCACGTATTATTTATCATCATCAAAATTATTGCATTGACTAGGGTACACAATCTCCCCTTTTTGACGATGACAAACAATTAATTGCAAAAAAATATCAGTTATAAATTACTCATACGCACGTGCAATACTATTTAATAATTTTAAAAATTCTCAACCTTTTACAATTAACTCTATGTCATTTAATTAAAAATACTCAACTTTTCATAATTTTTAATATGAGTAAAACACTTCTCCTCCTTTTGCAATTAAATCCCCCTTTGAAATCATCAAAATGAATTAAAATTTCTAATTTTTGAAAAATCTCCCCCTCTATGTAAGCAATTTAGAAAAAAACTTCAATTTTCAGTTGCATACAAAAAAAACTTCATGTGATTTGTCGAAATCAAGCTTATTATGAAAGTTGATCTTATTAACATTGTCTACGTGTGCCATTATGCACATACGTACCTTTTCATGTTCATTTGTAATCAGGCTCCTCTTTTCCTTGGGTTTCTTATTTGAAGTGCATCATCTCTTAGTGAATAACTTTTGAATATTCTTTGTGAAGTGCATTAGATCTTCGTCTTCATCTCGCCCTCAATGGATGAGACTTTGAATAATAGATTTCCTCCTTTTATGTAGTCTATATCTTCTACCATGTTCTCCATTTCATGAGTCATCAATGATCACATGAGTTTATCAAGTGAAAGCGTCTTAAGATCGTTCGCTTCTTGAATAGAAATTGGCTTATCCTCCCACAACATTGATAATGACCTAAGAACCTTAATCACCAAATCACTATTAATAAAGGTCTTACCAAGAGTGTTAAGCAAACTTACAATACTATTGAAACGATCAAACATATCTTCAATGCTTTCAATTTCACGCATTTTAAACATTTCAAACTAATGCATGAGAATATCGGTCTTAGAATCTTTAACCTCATGTGTTTCTTCATGTGTGATTTCTAATACATGCAAAATGTCTTTTGCAGATTCACGCATCCAAATACGATTATATTCATTTATATTTAAGGCACAATATAAGACATTCATGACTTGAGCATTTACAGATAATTTAATTTTGTTACTCTTTGGTCTAATCTCATGACTTAGGCATGTAAGGACTATTTTTGACAAATTTTCACATACTATAAAATCAAGAGATTGAATAAAAATTTTCATTTGAATTTTCCAAAAGTTGTAATCTATTTGATAATCAAATGGTGGTTTTAAAATCGATTGCCCTTGTTCAAAATTATAAAATGATGCCATAGCTTAAGACAATTAAGTCTTAGATAATTGGGCACCAAGCTCTGATATCAATTGAGTATCAATATGACACCCATTTTATTAAGGGAAACAGTTTAAAAAGAAATATTTGATATAGAATAAAAATAAAAATAACTTGAAATATAAAATGAATAACAAATTAAATCATCAAGTAATATTTAATAAACGAGTAATTTAATAAATAAAATAATGATGATACATAATATTAAAGTGCAGAAATTTGACATGCAATAAATTAAGTATGAAAGGTAAAAACATATAAATAAAAGAGTAAGGAAGAGAGATTTAACACATAATATTTTTACGTGGTTCGAGAAAATCTATCCTTACATCCATGCTCTAAGGACCACCCTTTGAAGATTTTTCCTAAACGATCTTTTTAACGTGGAGACCAAACATTTACAAACCCTATTAGCTTATGGTGCCAATTAGACCTTGGCAATGCAGCTTGGTCGAGATCTTTGAAACTCCAACAAAATTTCTCTCTCTCAAAAAGTAGATCTCTCAAATTTTTCGCTCACAATTTCTATTGTCTCTCTAGAAAATATCTCAAATATTCTATTAAAATACAAGCTTCACAAAGATTAAAATACTACAAAGCTTCGTCAGAGAGGAGTGGAGAGAAGTGAAGAGGTGTGATGGAATGAAAATGGCGTGGGTTATTTATTGTATTGACAAACCGGTCACACCAGTTTCTCCACATGTCTCACCGGTTTGAGCAATTAGGTAAGTAATTGCCATAATTGCCAAACCAGTCGCACCAGCCAGGAAACAAGTCAAACCGGTCCTAAATTGGTGCACCAATTTTTCATCGGTATGATTGGATTGTTCTCCAAAGTTGAGCCGGTTTGGATGTCGGATTGAGGATGAGCCGGTCATTGACATTTTCATATTGTTATGTCTGGTTTGGTCTTTTACATTCTGGTTTAAGAGCGGTTCAGTCCGGTTCTGAATTTCTTGAAGCATTTTGAGATTCAACAAACTTTGATTTAAGTCATTTGAAATTCGTTTGATATGCTTCGTGCCCTTCATAATATGTTGCGGTATCTCGCCATGTACCGTTTTGTTTGCCATTAATTATTTTTGTATAAATACTTAAGATTATGTGTTTTCAACATGATTTTCACTTTATTTAGGACCTAAACACTTAACTAAAATATTAGTCCACGTATTATTTGTCATCATCAAGATTTTCACCTTGATTAGGGCCAACAGAATTAAGTCATATATTTCTGTTTATGTAAACTTTAATCTTCCTTTTTTCATGTGTATTGTAGATTTAATTTTTTATAATTTGTAAATTTTGTATAACTATGTTTATAGAATTGTATGTTCTTTTTATGCACCATAACAATAAATACATCTCTACTTAAAAAATGGTATTGTTTTACTTCTTAAAAATGGTATTATTTCAAACCAAAAATGGTATTAGTAGGTTTATGGCAACTCAGGTGGGCCAAATGGTCATAGTTTGTGATAGTTGATAAAAAATAATAGTATCAACGAATGTGAATATGACAAATATACATTTTGAGGGCTTAAGGATTAGTAAAAAATATGTTGACATAATGATCATCGTTGTTGCAAACGTTCATTTGCAGTTGAAATTAGAAAAAAAAATATTACGTGCTAGAAAGAGAGCTGTAATGATTTTTTATTGCTTTCATAAGGATATTTTTAAAGAGTTGTAACTTTTCACAGTCCATAAAATGTTATTTCAGAATGTAAAGTTGTACTAAAAATATAATTTAAGAGTTTTCATCCGTAAAATTATGTTTCAGATTTATAAAGTTGTATTATGTGCTAAGAAGAGAGTATATAATAAGTTGTTTATTATCTTCATAAAGATTATTTTCAAAAGTTGTAACCTAAGAAACTTAATTAATTAATATTTAGTAATTTAGAAAATTTTAAATTCATTAATTTTGCTAAATATTTATAACTTCATTAATTTAACAGTTGTTTGTTCTAAAATGATTATTTAATTAACTTAAATTTATAAAATCATTAATTTTGAAGCGTATCATATTTGTAAAAATTGTATTGAAGATATGTAATTTGACGGTTGTCATCCGTAATATGTTGTTTTAGATTTGTAAAATTGTATTAAAAATGTAATCTATAAATTTAATTTAAATATTTCAGGGGTGTAATAGAAATGACGTGACTTTTCAGTTTATGATACATAATTAATAACTAATCAGAGTTTGATATGTGTTAAGTTGAAGGACAGTTCATAATTAATAACTAATTAAGTTTTGACACGTGTTAAGTTGATTAGTAATTTATGATAAACAGTTAAAATAAAAAGAGAAAATGAGTAAATGAAATTTTTTTTTGTGATTGTATCTTTTAATATATTATATTATATAGATAATGAAGGAAATTTACGGTATTTCAGAAAAATATGGATATGTTAACCAAATTGATAAAATCTAATGTTTTAAAAAATTTAATAGAAATCTAATTACCTAAAAATCACTTATCTAAAGTAGCTTTGAAGGGTGAGAAATATTGGGCCAATTGAGAAAATAGAAAATCCCAAAAATCTTTAACTGAGCTTATGTCTGCCAACTGTCTAGTGTGCTTTATCTACTCAATTGAGGCCCACTAAGTGCAATAGACCAATTCAAAACACTTGCCAAAAACCCTACGACCTAGAACCTTCCACGCCCATCCAGAACTTCAACCCCCCAGGAGCTCCTTCGTTCAACCCATTTAAAACACAGCCGCAGACTCTTAAACCCACTAATCCCAAAACCCTAAATTTAGATTTCCTGAAGTCTCTTGTCTGTGAGAAATGGCAAAGCGCTTAATTCCAAGTCTCAATCGCATATTGATTGAGAAAATAGTTCCCCCATCCAAAACCTCGGCTGGCATTCTTCTCCCTGACAGTTCTTCCAAGGTATTTCACCTGATTTTCTCTCTGTAGATCTCCTTTAATTTGGATTATGCTTTGGCGTTTGTTTTGTGAGCATGTGAGGATCTGATCAGGTGGTTTGATCTTATTGGGTTTGGTGAAATAGCTGAACTCAGGAAAGGTTGTTGCTGTGGGACCTGGAACACGAAGCAAAGATGGGGATTTGATTCCTGTGTCTGTCAAAGAAGGCGACACTGTTCTTTTGCCTGAATATGGAGGTACCCAAGTCAAGCTTGGTGACAAAGAGTATGCTCCTAATCTTATGCTTTGTCGGTATTTTGTTTGTGCCACTTATTTTGCGTCATAATCGTTATGTATGAATGTAATTAGAAGAATGCATATATTAAGCGTAACTATTGAGCTTTTAGTCATATACTTATTTGTAATGATTCTGAATAGGCTGTTTGTAATTGATGTACTTGCAATTTGGCCTCTCTGACATTAATTTTCTAGCTCTCTCCTTGGGTTTGGGTTTGAGACCCTTAGGCGGTGTTTGGTTCAAGTAAGTGGAATGGAATGGAAATGAAAGGAGCTGGAATGTGGATTTCGTTGTAATATGCTTTTTTGTCATTTTTAGTTCTGATACCTAGTTGAAAATGTGGGAGTTAAAAAGGAGTTAAAGGGAAGGGCAAGAAGCTCAAAACCCAAGTAAAACGCCTGATGAATACAAATATCACCACACAGGGAAATAGAACAAGGGATGCAATCTTTATAGAAGTAACTGCTCCAAGAAATCCACTGAAGAGATACATGGTTAGATAAAAGGAGAACATTTCTCATAAGTCTTGTATTGAAAGCTCGCTTCATTCCCAAGGCTTACAATGTTAGGGTACATAACAACCTTCCAAGCATGGTAACTTCCAAAGCATCAATTTCATTTGCCAACGCCATAATAACTATGTTTTTAGATTATTTTATATTTATAATTAAATTCCTAACTATAAGACTGAAAATCACACAGGAAACTTAAAACATATTAATATGAGAAATAAGAAACATTTGGACCCATGATTCAAAGTCATGGATCTGGATAGTTTGTGTTAAGTTATCAATTTGAGTTGTTCGGGAATGAAACAACTTTTGTATGAGCACATGTAATCTCCATTCCTTAGTTTCATTCATGTAATCTTTATTCTATTCTTAATTCACACTCTCCACTCTCTCCTTCTATGAATCAGCTCTCTCATTTCTATCATTCATTTCTTCATTTCATTCTCATTTTCATTTCTGTTCCAATTCCATTTCTAACCAAATGAATCATTCTTCTGCAACGAGTTTCATGTTGGTGAGAGGGGCGGTTGTTTTTGTTTTCTTAACGCCTCATTTCCCTTTGCCTGAAACGCTAACAAAATCGTAGGCACCAATCTGATGTTAATTCGTATGTGTTGAACACTCTGGCACGCTTTAGGTACCCATAATATCTTTAAAAATAAAGCTATGGCTGTTAAAAAAACCCCTTTGGGTTAACACGATGTTTATTCAATATAATTAGATATCTGCATGCGCCATGCGCCATATGTTTATGTATGTTGCTCTTTGAATGTGTGTGTATATCTAATTCGTGATTGTGTCCTAATTTTTATGGGAAATAGTATATCTTATTGTGTTTTGTTAGTTTGTCATGTCCATATTTCGGCTTCTCATTTTTATGGTCTTATGAATGTGTTACTCATTGGTTTTTGTTCTATGGGATGTATTGTCGCAGGTTCCATTTGTATAGGGATGAAGATATTTTGGGCACGCTGCATGAATGATAGATTTTGGCCTTTACTATGTAATCGGCTATGCTTCTAGAGAAATTCTATGCGACTGATAACAAGATGTGATGTTTTCTTGAATGCTCTGCTTTCAATCACTTGAGCTGCTCTAATCGTAATCGTTTATTTGAAAACCAGTTATTGAAGTAACTCTATGAATGAGTCTATTCCTTCTTTTTCATTTCTTTATAAGTCTTACTTTGTTACCTTGGAAAAGTTTGCGTGGTTGGATTGGCTAATTCAACACTGCATAAAGGGACGAATATAGTGGTTAACAGATACGCCCACATCCTTGCTTGCGAAGTCCTTGAATATATTGGGAACGAGATCTCTAGTTGTGATCTGTAGGAGAGTTAATTAATTTGTTCGTCTGTCACTTTAAATTGATTTGACTTGTCTTTCCATGATATCTTTCAACTTGAGTGGTTTTAATTGTTCAAGACTGAATCAATAATCTATACATTTGTTAAACAAAAGCTTTCCTATTAATGAAAACAGCCCAGTGTGTGGATGTACGCATATTTCTCGGGTGCTCGTATGGTATAATTGAACGTTACGTTAGGGGTTAAGATTATTAGCGAGTGCAGTATAAAAAAAATTGTAAGGATTTTGAAAGATGCTTGAGTTCTCTAAAAGATGAATCAGTCTCATAAGTTGCGCCTTCGGAAATTGGTACTTCGAGGGATTAGTACAGTTGGTGGTTAGCCTCAACGGCTTCGAGGATTTGCTGATATATTAGAAATTTTACAATTAGAGTTCTCTTCCACGTTGAAAACATCACACGGGTGGCCATCTAACCGATCTCCTCATGGAACCTGAAGAAGCTATTGATTAGATTGTGGAGAGTTGAGAAAAAGTTGTCAGCCGGCAACCAGTGAAGATTGGCGATAAATTGCTCACGAACCTGAAATTTATGTACGTAGACCATGACATCGATGTATCTTATGTATAACGTGTAAACAGATAAAAAATACCCGCTGTCACGTGCATAAAATGAACTTAGTTAAGGCTCACGAAAAGTGAAAAAATCACTAAAGTACAGGTTTTCGACAGAAGAAAAGATGAACTTTGAAAAGGCGCATGCAAATCGAGAACTCCTCATCATTAGTGAAATTTATTGAATGTAATGGTGGGCAAATGAATAGGAAAAAATCACCTAAGACACGTGAACAGAAAGAATGCTAAAACGGGAGACCTCGTCAGAACATCAAAAAATGCTGAAGCGGGGGATGACCACTTCTGGCACGGGTAACTATTGCTTCTGGAACGAGGGACTTTCGCTTCTGGAATGGGCGATTATTGCTTCTGGAATAGGTGACTATCGCTTTCAAAATGGGAAATAACAACATATGAGAAACGACATCTCGAGAACGTGAGATCATCACTTCCAGAACAGGAATCGACATCTCGTGAACGGGGAATCATTACCTCCTGGACAAGATAAAACATCATACGGAAATGACGGTTCAGACTGACAGTTAAGTGGTTGTGATTGATTGGCCCGAACCACGAAGAACCACCAAGTGGCTATGACTGATGTATTTGCTGAGGACAAAACAACTGAAATGAATGAGCAAAATAAAGGAGCCCACGCCTACAAGCAATCCCATCAGTCGAAAGCATAGGAGATGTGATCATCTCGTTAGTATTATTATTATTATTATTATAATTGTAAGGTCTATAAATACAAGCTCGTGTAAAAAGAAGAGAGGGCGAGAGAGAGAGACCTAAGAAAATCTCAACTAAAGGCAGTGCCCTACCTCTCTTCTCTCATCAACAACTATGTAAAATCCTTTACATAAGTGAATATCAACAATCTTCCCGTGATTTTTTTCCTTTAAGGGCTTTTCACGTAAATGATGGTGTCTTTATTCTCTCTTTCTTTCTTCAAATTATGATCTTTATCATTTGTTCGTAGAGGATTTTCCATAAAAAAAACTCTTTACAGTTGGTGCTTTAATTGCGAGTGAGGGAAAACTCGAGAAATCTCTCTCAAAATGTCAAAGACCAAATCAAACGGCAACAAGTACAAAACTGGAAACGTAACAGTAAACTCGTTCTTTGTATAATTGATTGGCTTATTTCTTTTACATCATTATTAACTTCTAAAAAAAAGAGAGAGGAAGAAGATCAAAAAAGAAATCCATTCGAAGGAAGAATGTGTTAAAAGCAATCACAACATATAAGAAAAGAAGAGCTCAGAAAGTTCAGAAGATGTCAGAAAGCTCATAAAATAAAACAAGATTTCAGAAAAGTTGAAGTAAGAGCTTTAGAAAAGTCAAAGTCAGAGTTTCAGAACGAAAAATTTGAAGTTCAGATCAGAGAAGTTTCGGCACTTCAAAAAAGAAAAGCTGAGTAAAGAAAAGCCCAAAAAAAGAAAACTCAGTAAAGAAAAATTGAGTAAAGAAAAGGCCAAGTAAAGGAAGGTCGCGACTTCAACGATCTATTTTCCGACAGTCTTGTTGAACTTCTTGTCTGAAACACCGTTAAAATTACACTTCCTTACTCAAATAATGTGCACCATGGGCTTACTTGACCAGCTCTGGGATGACACCATTGCAAGTCATTGGCCGGAGAATGGCCTTGGCAAGCTTCGCAAGCACCCAATCTTCTCTCTGCGATCAAGCTCCCACAAGGAATTAGATGGTGGGAGTGTGAGATCATACGGTGATAACTCGTCGGAGGATCTAGTGAAGGTTACTCGGAGTATCATGATAGTAAAACCTCCCAAATTATAGTTCAATTTGCCTTTGACTTCGCCTGCTAGGTCAACTCCTAAGTGTCTCCCTTCTCTGAACTTGATTTGAAGCTTTTGAAAAAAAAGTTATGATGATTCTCATGGAGGCTGCGCAGGAAAACAGATTATGCCGAACAATCAATTTTGAAAATCGAATTCTATTTACTAGAAGCCAACTACATCATAAATCTTACATCATCAGAAAGTATGTCCAGGAAGATAGATTATGTAGAACAGATAGAAATTTGGAAATTATGCAACTTCAATTTGGAAATTATGCAACTTCAATTGAAGCTAATTATATGGAGAATTATATATCACCGAAAGCGTGTGAAAATCAACTTTTATAAGAATCTCACGGAATTTGATTTGGAGTTGTCAATCAAAATTTATGGCATGATAACATGCAAGTTATCAGCTCTCTCTCTTCTTCGACAACGGAACTAAGAGCGTAAGTCATTTGGAGGGCCACTTCATAAGTCATACTCTCAGAAAGAACTAATGGCGTAAGTCCTTGGGAGGGTCAATTTATAAGTCATACTCTCAGAAGGAATTAAGGGCGTAAGTCCTTGGAAGGGGTAATTCATAAGTTCTACTCTCAAAAGGAACTAAGGGGGTAAGTCATGGGAAAGGGCAATTCAAAAGTCCTACACTTAGAAGGAACTAAGGACGTAAGTCTTTAGGAGGGGAAATTCATAAGTCCTACTCTCAGAAGGAACTAAGGACGTAAGTCCTTGGGAGGGTCGATTCATAACTCCTATCTCTTAGAAGGAACCAAGTCTTTGGGAGGGGCAATTCATAAGTTTTACTCTCAAAAGGATCTAAGGGCATAAGTGCTTGAGAAGGGCAGTTCAAAAGCCATACTATCTAAGGGCATAAGTGCTTGGGAAGGGCAGTTCAAAAGCCATACTCTCAGAATGAACTAAGGGCTTAAGTCCTTGGGAGGGATAGTTCATAAGTCCTACTCTCAGAAGGAACTAAAGACGTAAGTCCTTGGGATGGAAAATTCTTGAGTCCTACTCTCAAAAGAATTTCAAATCGGGGACGTGGTCCCACTGAAGGAGCCTATTTCAATGGGAGCGTTTACGTACGTCATTTTCAGAAGGATAAAAAAATGCCTTCAGAACAGGAAAGTCTGGAAAACAGAAAAGGAAATGTCTTCAGAACGGGAAAGTCTGGAGAACGGAAATGGAAATGTCTTTAGAACGGGAAAGTTTGAAGAAAGGAAAAAGAAAAGCATGAAGAACGGAAAAAGAAATGTCTTCAGAACTAAAAAAGATGTCTTCAGAAAGGAAAACTCTACGGGAAAAGAAATGTCTTAAGAACGGAAAAAGGAAATGTCTTCAGAATAGAAGAAAAAAGAAGTTGAGCTAAAACCTCCAGCTTAGTAAAGAATCGCAAATAAAAGAAGAGCTGGACAATGGAAAGGAAATGTCTTCAGAGCAGAAAGTATGGAGAATATAAAATTAAATGTTTGAAGAACGGAAGAGGAAACGTCCTCAAGATGGGAAAGTCTGTTGAACGGAAAAGGAAGTGTCCTAAGAATGAGAAAATCCTCATAATAGAAAAGAAAAGAAGCTGAAAAACTTCAGAACAAAAGAGAAAAGAAGTTACGGAAAGACTTTCAGCTCAATAAAGAAACACTGAGAAAAGAAGAGTTGAGTATAGAAGAAAAAAAAGAGCTAAATAACGAAGCTGCGCAAAAAACAGGCGGGAGTAAAGGAAAAAGAAATGAGAAAAGGAAGGAAAAAATTGAAAGCAGAAAAAGAAAATAAGGAAACAGAAAAAACTCTATTAATAAGTCTGTAGCAAGGAAAACGGGAAAAATTCCATCAATAGAAGTGGAGCATCAAACTCAAGCTCCTGCAATGAAATTATGAAACAGTACACTCGTTCTTTACTCATTTCAATTATTATATTATTCTTGTACAATATTCATATCACAGATCTTATCATACGAGAGAAGAAAAATGAAAAATGAAGAAAGCGGGGGAAACTGTATAGATGAGCCCATAGGAAATCAAAACGGGGCCATGACTCCATGGAAAGAGCCTAAAGAAAATGAAAAATGAAGAAGCTGAAAATCAAAACGGGGTCGTGGTTCCACGGAAGGAGCCTAAGTCCTAGGAAGTGTCTACGGACATCGTTCCCAAAAGGAAAAAGAAAACATGGAAATAGAAAAAATTCCACCAACAAATGTGGAACGTCAAACTCAAACTCGTGCGATGCAATTATAGAACGATATACTCGCTCCTTATTCATTTCAATAAATTATTATTGTTCTTGTACAACATTCTTGTCATTGATCTTAACGTACGAGAGAAAGAAAATGAAAAATAAAGAAACATGAGAAGCTCTATCACTGAACCCGTACTAAAGAAAATGAGAGAACCTCGCCATTGAGCCCATAATGAAAAAATGGGAAAAACTCTATCAATAGGCCCATAGTAAAAATAATGGAAAGACAATACAACGAATGAAGGAAAAGTAATCATCATCAACAACGAGCTGGAAAAAAATTTAGTCGACAAACGTAAAGCATTCGTGAACGGGAATAGAGGAACGTAACAGCAAAAAGAAAAGGAGAGGCCATCACTGACAGCAAAAAAACTGAAAATTTGTTAGGAAAGACCACATCGCATGTTTTTAAGACGCATGTGAGAACGAAAATGGGAAGACGTAACAACAGAATAAGAAAGGAAAAACCATTACTCCTCAATAAGTGAAACTTATTGATGATAATGGAGGATAAATAAACAGATAAAAAATACCCGCTGCCACGTGGACAAAAGGGACCTACCTAGGGTTCGCTTAAAGTGGAAAACCCATTAAAGTGCATGTTCCCGAGAAAAGGCAAGACGATCTTTGGAAAGGCGCATGCAAATCAAGAACTCCTCATCATTACACATCAATAAGTGAAATTTATTGAGTGTAATGGGAGGTAAATGAACAAAAAAAAAACCATCCAAGACATGCGTACAGAAAGAATGCTGACGCGGGAGACCTTGTCAGAACGAGGAAGAATGCTGAAGTGGGGGACGATCACTTCTAGAATGGGTGAATATCGCATATGGAACGGGTGACTATCGCTTCTAGAAAGGGTGACTATGGCTTCCAGAACACGGAAAGAACAACAGAACGGGAACCGACATCTTAAGAACGAGAGATCATCGCTTCCAGAACGAGAACCGACATCTCGAGAATGGAGAATCATTACCTCATCGACATGACATAACATCAGCATAGAAAGGAGGGTTCAGATTGACAGTCAAGTGGTTGTGGTTGATTGGCCTGAAAGTAATCTCATCAGTCGAAAATGATCATCCCCTTTTATTATTATTATTATTGTAATTGTAAGGCCTATAAGTACATGCTCATGTAAAAAGAAGAGGGGGCGGGGGAAAAAGACCTAAGCAAATCTCAACTAAAGGAAGTGCCCTTCCTCCATTCTCTCATCAACAACAATGTAAAATCCTTTACATAAGTGAATATCAACGATCTTCCCATGATTTTTCTTCCCTTTAAGGGGTGTCCACGTAAATGACGATATCTTTATTCTCTATCTCTCTCTTCAAATTATGATCTTTATCATTTATTCATAGAGGATTTTCAATACAAAAAAATCCTTTACATTCGGTGTTGTCATTAAGAGTGAGAGAAAAACTCGAGAAATCACTCCCAAAATGCCAAAAACCAAATCAAACGCTCCCTCAACAATGGAAGCAGGAACAGAAACGAAAAAAAGTTAGAAGCAGAGGTGGGAACGACAACAAGTACAAAACTGGAAATGAAACAGAAAACGGTAAACTCGTTCCTTGCATATTCGATTGACTTATTTCTTTTACATCATTATCAACATCTAAAAAAATGGAGAGAAAGGAGATTAGAAAAGAAATTCATTCAAAAGAATGATGAGTTAAAAAAATCAGAGCGGATAAAAAAAGAAGAGCTCAGAAAGTTCAGAAGATATCAAAAAGCTCATAAAATAAAACAAGACTTCATAAAGTTGAAGGCAGAGCTTCAAAAAAAGTCAAAGTCAGAGTATCAGAACGGAAAAGTCAAAGTTCAGATCAGAGAAGTTTCAACTCTTTAAAAAATAAAAGTTGAGTAAAGAAAATCCCAAAAAAGATAAGCTCAGTAAAGAAAAACTGAGTAAAGAAAAGGCCAAGTAAAGGATGGCCGTTGCTTCAACACTCTATTTTCTGACGGTCCTCTTGAACTTCTTGTCTGAAAGACTGTTAAAATTATACTTCCTTAGTCTGCTAACATGCACCATGAGCTTACTAGACCAGCTCTAGGATGACACCATTGTAGGTCTTCGGCCGGAGAATGGCCTTGGCAAGCTTCGCAAGCACCCAACCTTCTCTCCCAAATCAAGCTTCGGTAAGGAATTAGATGGCAGGAGTGTGAGATCATACGGTGATGATGCGCTGGAGGATCTGGTGAAGGTTACTAGGAGTATCATGATAGTAAAACCCCCTCGATTACAGTTTGGTTCACCTGCTGGGTTTACTCCTTCATTGTCTCCCTTCTCTGAACTTGATTTGGAGCTCTTAAAAAAAGTTATGATGATTCTGATGGAGGCTTCTCAGGAAAATAGATAATGCAGAATGATCAATTTTGAAAATCAAACTGTATTTACTGGAAGCCAACTATATGGTAAATCTTACATCATTAGAAAGGTTGTCCAGGAAGATAGATTATGCAGAACAGGCAGATTTAAAAATTATACAACTTCAATTGAAGCTAATTACATGGAGGATTATATATCACCGGAAGCGTATGGAAATCAACTTTAAAAAAAACTCAAGGAATTAGATTTGGAGCTCTCAATCAAACTTATGGCATGATAACATGCAAGCTGTCAACTCTCTCTCTTCTTCGACAATGGAACTATAAGCGTAGGGCATAAGTCTTTGGGAAGGTTGATTCATAAGTCCTATCTCTTAGAAGGAACTGAGAGCGTAAGTCTTTGGGAGAGGCAATTCATAAGTTCTACTTTCAAAAGGAACTAGGGGTGTACGTCCTTGGGAATGACAGTTCAAAATTCCTACTCTCAGAATGAACTAAGGGCGTAAGTCCTTGGGAGGGTTAGTTCATAATTCCTACTCTCAGAAGGAACTAAGAATTTAAGTCCTTGGGATGGACAATTCATAAGTCCTACTCTCGGAAGAAAATCAAATTAAGTCCTTGGGATGAACTAAGCGTTTACGTACGCCATTTTCAGAAGGATAAATAAATGCCTTCAGAACAGGAAAGTCTGGAGAACGGAAAAGAAAATGTCTTCAGAATGGGAAAGTATGGAGAACGGAAAGGGAAATGTCTTCAGAACGGGAAAGATTGAAAAACAGAAAAAGAAAAGTCTGAAGAACGAAAAAAAAAAATATCTTCAGAACTAAAAAAAACGTCTTCAGAACAGGAAAGTATGGAGAACGGAAAGGAAATGTCTTCAGAGCGGGAAATTCAGGAGAACATAAAATTAAATGTCTGAAGAATGGAAAAGGAAACATCCTCAAGAAGGGAAAGTCTGGAGAACAAAAAAGGAAATGTCCTAAGAACGGGAAAATCCTCAGAACAGAAAAGAAAAGAAGTTGAAAAAAGAACTTCTGAACTAGAAAAGAAAAGAAGTTGAGGAAAAACCTTCAACTCAGTATAGCAACGTTGACAAAGGAAGAGCTGAGTAAAGAAGAACATAAAAGAAGAGATAAATTATGGAGCTAAGCAACAAACAACCATGAGAAAAGGAAGGAAAAAGCTGAAAGTAGAAAAAGAGAATAATGAAACAGGGGAAACTCTACAAATAAGTCTGTAGCAAGGAAAACGAAAAAAATTCTACTAATAGAAGTGAGAGCATCAAAATTCAAGCTCCTGCAATGAAATTATGAAACGGTACACTCACTCGTTACTCATTTCAATTATTATATTATTCTTGTACAACATTCTTGTCACAGATCTTAACATACGAGAGAAAGAAAGTGAAAAATAAAAAAAATAGGAGAAACTCTATCACTAAACCCGTATTGAAGAAAATGAAAGAACCTCACCAATGAGCCCATAATGAAAAAAATGAGAAAAATTCTATCAATAAGCCCGTAGTAAAAAGAATGGAAAGACAATATAACGAATGAAGGGAAAGTAATCACGAACGACAATGAGCTGGCCAAAAACATAGTGACAAATGCAAACCATTCGTGAACGGGAATAGATAAACGTAATAACAAAAAGAAAAAGAGAGGCCATCACTGACAACGAACAAACCAAAAGATTGTTTGGAAATACCACATCGCATTTTTTAAGAAGCACGTGAGAATAAAAATGGGCAGACGTAATGACAGAAAAAGAAAGGACAAACCATTACATCTCAATAAGTGAAACTTATTGAGTGTAATGTGAGGCAAATGAACAGGTAAAAAATACCCATTGCCACGTGGATAAAAAGGACCTACCTAGGGCTCGCGGAATGCGGAGGTTCCCGAGAGAAGGCAAGATGATCTTTGAAAAGGCACATGAAAATCGAAACTCCTCATCATTGCACATCAATAAGTGAAATTTATTGAGTGTAATAGGGGCAAATGAACAGAAAAAAAGCCACCCAAGACATGTGTACAAAAAGAATGCCGAAGTGGGAGACCTCGTCAGAATGAGGAAGAATACTGAAGCGGGGGACTATCGCTTCTGAAATGGGTGACTATTGCTTCTAGAACATGTGACTATGGCTTTTGGAATGAGTGACTATCTTTTCCAGAATGGGAAAGAACAATAAAACGAGAACTGACATCTCGTGAACGGGAGATCATCACTTCCAGAACGAGAACTGACATCTCTAGAATGAGAGATCATCACTTCCAGAACGTTAAGCGACATCTCGAGAACAAGGAATCGTTCCTTCCTGGACAAGACAAAACATCATAACGGAAAGGAGGGTTCAGACTGACAGTCAAGTGGTTGTGATTGATTGGCCTGAACCACGTGGAACCACCAAGTGGCTATGACTGATTGAGTTACTCAAGACAAAACAGCTGAAAGGAATGAGCAGAGTAAAGGAGCCGACGCCTGAAAGCAATCCCGTCAGTCGAAAGTATAGGGTATGTGATCATCCCCTTGTTATTATTATTGTTATTATTATTATTATAATTATAATTGGAGGCCTATAAGTACATGCTCATGTAAAAAGAAGAGAGGGCAATAGAAAGAGATCTAAGCAAACCTCAACTAAAGCTATTGCCTTCCCTCTCTTCTCTCATCAACAACTATGTAAAATCCTTTACATAAGTGAATATCAACGATCTTCATGTGGTTTTTCTTCCCTTTAAGGGTTTTCCACGTAAATAATGGTGTCTTTATTATCTGTTTCTCTCTTCAAATTATGAACTTTATCATTTGTTTGTAGAGAGTTTTCCATAAAAAAACCCTTTATAACTTGCGAATAAAAATTGTATATTTTATGAGTGTTTCCTCAGATACCTAAGAAGAATACATCTGTTGTTGGCCGATCCAAGGGCTCGCAGCTTGAGCCAGATCTGTGGGAAAATAAAGAAAAAGTGGTTTAAAAAGTTATAATTTACACAAATTGCCGAAATTTATAATGACACATCCTTAAAACATGAAAACATAATATATATACAAAATTACCGTCACTAATAAGGGACCCTCGCGCAATTCTCACGGATAATGTTACGTGGTATATAATGATATACTCTATGGGATAAATAATATACCAATATATTTTAAACATACCATTAGTATATCGTAGTATATATTGTATATATGGTATATTTTTATATACTATTAGTCTATCGTAGTATATATGTAGTATATTTTTATATATCATCACAGTGAAGGAAGCCAAGACCAGATCTGGTCGCGGTTGTCAGGGAAGTCGTGACCAGATCTGGTCCCAAAGTTCCTATGGAACTTAATGGCAGTGAAGTTCATGGAGGTCATGAAATCGATGACGGATTTAATGTTGGTGAGAGATATGGAAACAATTGGAGGGTGATTTTCGATGAGGGAGAAGAAGTTAAAGCCGATGGAGTCGAAATAGATAATTTTTTCTTAGATTTTGGAATAGAGGTCTTTGGTGAGGGATGATGGAGGCGATACAGAAGGGGTTTTAGGGGTTACTGGAGTTGGTTTGTGAGAGAGGGAAGTGGGTGTTTTGGTGGAGGAAGCTATGGGGAAGGCAACATTTGAGGGACGGAAAATTGGAGAAAACTCATAGCTTGGGTAAAAACTACCAGAGACGAGGAATAAGAGAGATGTGGAGTAGCGGCAACTTGTAAATAAATAAAAAATATTAAAACTCAAAAAACATACAATTAGTTTTACAAAAATAAAAAAATGTAAATAATAAAATAAAATCATAACTAACTACTGATTAAAGAGAAATCTAGTCATACGTACAAAACATAAAATTAAAAATTAAAATAATCTAATGGCGTAAGTTTTTTTAAACATGTAATTGCAGAAGACCCCCTTAATCCAGGAGCTCATGCTAGTCTACTACAAGGATGTTAGTATAATCAACTACCCACAACAAAAGGCTGCCACATGGACCTTTGTGGTTGAGTTGTAAGACCTTGATAGGTCCTTCGACAATTGATCGGCCAGTTACGTGATGTTAATCAACTCCAATAGAGTAAATTAATGTACCTGCATTTAATGCACATCATTCTTTGTCCCAATCACTCTGCACCTACTTCGAACTGCTTCGACCGTGGACATAAAGACTTGGGTGCTTGCCCAAAAGGCCAGTCAATGGTCATTTACTTTATAAGCCCTCTACAAATCTTAGAGAAGGTAAGTTCTCTCCAGCCTTAAAAACCTTTGCCTAATTATCTCCTCAACACTAACTTAAGCATTCAAAGCTTCTTGGTTGAGGGAACCACCTCATCGGTGTCAACTCACTTTTCAGTTCTTTTCCCTCGTTTTTGCATGAACTAAGCCCGCAATCGTAGGATACATATGTTGCTCAGTTTTTGACAATGATACTACTAATTGAATTTATCCTTAACATGGGAACATCTAACTTGGATATTAGAAAGGATAAATCTCTTCTACTGAATTCGATTTTTGAATGAATTCGAGTTTGACTAGAAAATATGAGTTAAATGATGTAAATCAATAAATAAATGAGATAGTGAATTGATTATGCTATCTAGCTTGCATTCAATTGCCTTTCGATTGATACACGACAATGTATGGATAGGCTTTTTTTTCATAGCCATTTAACAGAAATATAATCTAAATCTTAACCGCATTATCTTACTTCTCAACACTCTCTGCTTCTATATGAATTACAGGTTCCAGGTGTCAGCTTTCCATTGCCAAAAGCTTATTGCTTTTTGTCAACTCATTGATCTCCATACAAGTGCCCCTATTTTACTCGACGGTTTTAAGCCGTTTATGTAAAACACTACACAGTTGGTCTACCTGATTGATGTTGACGTCATATATGTAATCAGTGCATTCTGCCTATGCGCCGTTTAATGCTAATTCGTGCCACCATTACTCTTCTTAAATGAAGAAGCGTTTCGATCTGTTCAGATTTGCTGACTTTTCCTCCTCTAATTAGGTTCCACATGGAATCTCTTTCCCATTCCATCCACTTTTAATTGCTTCGTGCCGCTTCCCTTTATTCTTTCTTTTTCTTGCGTGTCATCTTTGTTCCGGTAATTTTCTTCTTCATCTCTCCTCTTGTTCCTTTTTCAAATATTCAATGGCGTCAATTTTTTCACCCTCTGTTCCTAGGATTAAAATTAAGGAGGAGTTCGATAGGTTTATAAGTGGATTTCATATGGTTTTCTGTGTCGGCATTTCTTGTTCTTACTCTAACAGAGAGCTTGTTAGCCCGCTCTATTCTCTGTAAGAACTTAACTTCAGGACTATGTACATTGCATTAGGCTTTAGGTTTCCTGTCTCCCCTTGTTTCAAGAGTTTTGCATCTATCAATATCATTAACCTCCTCAATTTACCCTAAACACCTATATAATCCTTCTGTGTTTTGAATCCCTAAATCATCTGTACAACTTGGATTTAGGGTTGAATGAGTTTCGCGTGCTTTACTCCATTAGGGAGAAAAATGGCACATATTTTGCTATTCCAAGGAGCAGCTTGGTTGGTTGTCCGTTCATTTTGGACCTGCCAAAAGATGATAAATAGTGGAATGCCGGGGCGTTCCAAGTCAAACGTGAGTGGAGAGACGGTAGACACTTTCAGATTTTACCACGTGTAGGTCGTTTGGTATGTAACATGCCCTTCTCCGCCTAAGAAATACGCGCCCGTTTGGTATGTAACATGCCCTTGTCTGCTTTCTTGCTTTCAAGTTTGTTTTTTCTTTATTTCTTCTAACATTTTCCTTCTTTCTTTTTTAGATAGGAGAGTAAGAATGCTCTCCCTTTTGAGACTCCCGAAGACAAAGAAAAAGTGTTTGCCGCCAAAGGAATACGAACTCGCGATTGTCAGTGGTTTCTTGATCGTGAACAAGAAGTTCCTTTCCTTCAGCCTCTCCCTTGGCCAGTGCCTCCACTTACTTCTCCTGTAAGCAGTTATTCCTCCACCTCCTATTCCTTTACTGAAGCCTTCGAAAGTATGAGGCCTATTCAACTCTCAATTCAATGCTCCAACCACCAAAACGTCTTTACCTGGTTGGCGGCTGATTCTGGGTCGTTGGCCCCTACAGTGGGACCTTTTAAGTCCCCTATGCCTGTTTCTAAGCTCCGAGAATTCTTCGCCTCTTTTTACCCCCATTATTCGACCTTCTTTTTAGCCGAACTTATTGGCTTCCCCATCTTTCTCCCCAGTAAGGCCAGCTTCTCCTAACCCGAGGTTGGTTACCTCTAAGGCAGAGCCTGAGTTTTGGATTATGTTTCCTTTGGGTTTTGACCCTAGGATCCCCTATGAGACCAACCTCCTGGCCAACCATCACACTTCCTACCTGATCATGGGCCACCTCTAATGCAAATTAATGTTGATAAGTTTAGGGACGAAACCATTGAGGCTCTCCAAACGGGGGTAAACTACAGTCTTCTTTGGGCAACTGTTTATTGTTTTTCGTTACTTTCCTGCTCACTAATGTTTATTAATGGTCATTTTTCCTTTGCATGCTGCTCTCTACCACAATGTTGTTGCCATCAAGCTTAACCGTGTGGGTTGGAGTTAGTCAGATACGAACAAGAAGTATCTCATGTAAAATGCCACCTTACTGTTAAGGAGCAGGAGTTTGGTGAGATAAGTAGCAAGGATGAAGCTGCTAGACTGGAGGCTGAGGAGGTGAGAGCTAGAGTTGAATGCCAGCAGAAAAGGACGGAGGCTTCAATGGTAAATGCCTTGAAGAAGAAAGAAGAGGTGTCTTACGAGCACTTTACCGCTCGATTCAGACTGCTTGAGCATGCTTACACCATCAGCTACCTCGATGGTGCCGCTCAAGTAGCCCCACAATTTGAGTTGATTGAGGAGCTTCCTCTGCCTGCTGAAGATGAAAGAAGCGCTCCGGCAGTGATGGCCGCCGAAGCTGTCACTAAGGAAGTTATTTCCAAATAGACGCCGGGGTCGTACGATCCCTTGGCTGAGCATATTGTTCTTGTCTAAGCTTCTACTTTTCTTTCTTTTTTTGTTATTCTTTTTGCTATCTTTTTTTATGATGTAACTTGACCTTCATCTTTTTTCTATATGACAAATTCCTTTATAACTCTTCAATTCTTTGTTAATTCTTCTTTGTATACATAGAAAATTTCTGATTCCTTTTGTATTAAGTGACCACTTGAAACACTTAAAGAATTTCTATGTAGTTTTTCCTTAAGTCGCCACTTGGTACACTTAAACAATTTTCGTATAGTTTTGCGTTAAGCGACTGCTTGGCACACTATGACAATTTTCATGTAGTTTTTCCTTAAGCAACCCACTGGAGCACTTAGACAATTTTCATCTAGCTTTGCCTTAAGTGGCCGCTTGGCACACAAGCAATTTTTGTATAGGTTTGCTTTAAGCGGCCACTTGACATACATAGGTAATTTTCATAGTTCTACCTTACATAGCTGCTTGGCAGACTTAGCGTGATTTTCATATAGTTTTTTTTCTTAAACGGCCGCTTGGCACGCTTGGGTAATTTTCGTTTGAACTCTAGCCATTTGGCATCTTCATTCATTTTTTGCAAGATTTGGGTATGTTTTACAGGCTACCTATCTTTTGACTTGTGGAATCAGCTCTCCTTCCCTTTAGATTCGAGCTTTAAGTTCTACCTCTTTTTAGATTGAAGCTTGATACTCTCCATCTTTTCAGATTAACATAATATTATGTTTAACATAATATTATGATTACTACAGAATATAATGAATGCAAAAAAAAGATATAGTTTTACGTGAAATCCCTTTAATATGGAAAAGTCCACAGAGTTTAATATCTGGCGTTTGGTTTTCTACGCTAGGGTTTTCCAGGAAGTCTACATGTGTACTTCTTTTCCCTGAGGCTTTTGTAGATGATAGTTAAGTTGCAAGGGCACCCCACAAAATTTGCATTATTTGATATTTTATGAACTTTCCTGGTAACTCATTTGTCCGTTCTATGTATTTTTCCATTCTTTCATTTTTAGCACTGTAGTTTCCTGCAATCTTGTCCGTTCTATGTATTACCCCAAGTTTCACAGTGAAGCAGATTCCTGCCAATGGTGCCTCATATTCTGCTTCAATATTGGAAGCGTTGAAGCTAAATGATGAGGCTCGTTATATGATTTCTCCGTGTAGCGTTTGGATCATTATGCCTGCTCCATCTCCTCTCTAGTTGGATGCACCATCAAAAAATAGCTTCCACTCTCCTAAAGACACTTCCGCACTACTACTTGGCATGGGTTTATTCTATGTGAATTCTGCAATGATGGATCTCGTATTGCTCTAACTCTATTGCCCATTTCCCTATTCTTCTAGCTAAGTCTAGTGAGTGCAAAATATTCTGGATTGGGAATTCTGTTGGTACAACTATTGTATGCGCTTGAAAGCAAGGTTTGAGCTTTCACAATGTCGTCACCAAGGCTAAAATGATTTTCTCCATTTTTTGATACCTACTCTCTACTTTCTCAAGGCATTTAGTGATGAAGGTAAACTGGTTTTTGCAGCTTATCCTCTTCTCTAATTAGTGTGGTGTTGACGACTATTTTTGATACTGTGAGAGGTAGGTATAGGTCTTCGTTTGGATGTGGTGTTGAGAGTAGGGGAGGTGAAGCCGAATATTCCTTGATCACTTTGAAGGGATTCACACTCCTCATTTTGTTGTTGCAGTGAAATCTTCTTCAGCTTACAAAAGAAGAATGATTTGCACTTGTATGTTGACCTCGCTAAAAATTTGCCAATTGCCAACAACATTCACGTTAGACTCTACAGACCCTTCAAAATTTTTGGTGACTAATTTCTATTATTGCATTGACTTGATCAAGATTGACTTCATTCCCTTTTGTGTGACCATATGTCCTGAGAATTTCTCAATTGTGAGTCTGAATGCACACATTATCCTGTTCAATTTCATGTTATGTTTTAGCGATTCGCAGAAGGCTTCCTAGATGGCGGATACGATTTCCTTTCCGCATTGACTTCACAAGCATCTCGTCCACATAGAATTCCACCGGCTTCCTTATCTTGTCTTTGAATATCTGATTTACCAATATCTGATAAGTTGGCCTAACATTTTTAAGACTGAACAACAAAACCTTGTAACAATAGATACTCTGATTTGTTATAAAAGACATTTTTTTCTTTATTAGAGGGATATATTTTCACATGTTTCTAATCGAAGAAGGCAACCATGAATCTTAACAGCTCGTGTCTGGATGTGTTATCGATGAATTGGTCAATCTGAGGGAGCGGGTAATCATCCTTTGGGCATGCTTTGCTTAGATCCGTAAAGTCCACCCTAGCCCTCCACTTTCCGCTTTTCTTTTTCACTAAAATGACATTTGATAGCCATTCTTAATACATGACTTCTATGATGAAGCCAACTTTTAGCAGCCTTTCCACCTCTTCTTTAATCATTTATCTTCTCTTAGGCGTAAATGTTTGTTTCTTCTACTTCATTGGTTTGGCTTGTAGGTCTATATTTAAATGGTGGAATATGAGGTCTTCACTTATTCCAGGCATGTCCGTTGTGGTCAGGAGAATATTTCTATATTCCTTCTGAGGATGGCAATTATTTATTTCTTCTCGCTCTCAGATAGTAGTGCCCCTAGTTTGGTGGTCTTTCCGCTTTCATCGAGCGGCACTATCTCTAACTCTTCTACCAATTCATATCAAAGTGATTGAAATTCATAAGTTTTTTTACCTTTGCTGATTGCTTTTGATTCTGGGTCATTGGCCACTTTCCTACTGCTATGGTCACCTTATCAATTCCTGTGGGGGTGCAGCACTGAGTCGCTACTTGATCCCCTTTAATTGTTTTCACGCCATTAGGGCTTGGATACTTTAAGGTATGATGGTAAGTAGATGGAACGACCTTCATTTTGTGAATCCAAGTCTGCCCAAGAATCGGATTGTATGGTGACGACATGCTTATGACTATAAATTCTGTTGAAAGTTTATATGGTTTTACATAGATAGCTAGGGAGAGAGCGTACTTTCTGAGTAGGTTACTTCCCTGTTATATCGTATTAGTGGTTGCCCATGGTTTTGTAGTTCTGTTACGTCTACTGCCATCTTTTCTATGGTTGAGCAGCAAAGCACATTTGGGGCACTTTTGTTACTTACGTGAACTCTCCTTAGCAAGCAACTATCTGGATAGAAATCACTAGTGGGTTATTGTAGTCCACTACTATTTGGTTGTCGTCATCATCATCAAATATAATGGGGGCCGTGTTGAGCTCACATTCATTTTTCTTGTCACTAGATGTCATCATTTTCTTGCAGTAAGTGTTGAAATTATGTCCATAAAATAGGGTGTAATAGCTATTTATGAGTAAATAGTTATTTCTTTGACATTTATGTATTACTAAATTTTATGAATAAATTGAAAGTTTTCTTTAATTAAAGTGTGTTTGTAATTTACTTAAGCCTTGAAACTGTTATCAACACAAGAAGAGTAAAGACCGAGCGACCTTTCAGACAAACTCTTATGAGATAGTTTAGAATGTTATTCCTGGTCTTAGGATCAACTAGGCAATCAAATCTTATGACTGTTAGGTTGAACCAAATAATACCGGTCTTGGAGCATGGGACTGGAGACTGTAACGATTGACCTAGACATGTTATGCAACATGTTGAATATACTAATAACCAATTAGTTTAGAGCAAAGTCATTCATTTAGCTATGAGTTCGAATTGCTGAAAATAACCTCGACTATTGGAATCGTGATTCAACTATATTGGAGTTACGTGATTCACATAAATGGAATTCGTGGTAAGATTGGAAAAGCAACAATATCACATTATGCTTATTGATGAATGTGTGAATAAATAACCCTGACCTGGTAATCGATGACATGAGTCATTGAATAAGACATGATGTTCTGCATGAATCACTTCACCGGTATGCCTTTCTTATTCACAATCAATAAAGAAGTTAAAAAAATAGTACATATAGGGGTAAAATGGTAATTTTACATCCACACTCTTGTTACTAGTATTCAAGAAGGATAATATCATTAAATATTATGTGACTGTGAAATATAAATATTTATTTGCATCAATAAAAAATGTAGCGCGCATGAATCAAGAGTTCATTCAGCATCGAACCTATAGTAGAGTTATACGATGTTGGGATTAAATAGGTCATAAATTTGAGGAGATAAATTAGTCGGGTATTTGAATCCCATAGGTTTATTCATGTGAGTTCATTCAGTTTTAAGAGTAGCTCATAAGGCAGGAGTGAGAAACAATAAAAATTGGACAAAAAATGTGTGTTGGACCAAGATATACTTCCCGAACCCATATGAGACCAGTGTCATCACTAAATTAGTGAAGACCAAAATTAATGTTCACATTAATTATTTTGTCATTTTCTAATTATTAAATCATTCGTAAATAAAAAAATAATTAATTAATTGATAGGGGTCGACTTAATTCATCAATTTGGATTGGTGAATTTGGATACAATTTTGGCTCTAGGGGAGATGTGAAAATCGCATATAAATGCATATAGGGAGGGGAATTTCAGTTTTGATTTATAGGGTTATATGGGTAAATTCTATAATCAAATATAAAATGGATTGTATTAGGATTGCATCCCAAGTATTTTAATCATAGTAGAAAAGGTTTCTCTCATCTTCCCTACATTGTTGCCGTCGAAATTCAATATGGAAAAGAAAAAAAATAAATTTTCTCTTCCATAGTTGTTTTGAAAGCCCACACTCAATTCCTACCCAAATTCTTAATAGATTTACTTCTAACTCTAACGAGTGGTTGTTCGTGTGAAGATCAATTACTAACTCTGTGAATCTCAAGAATGAAAAACGTGAGATAGATAATTAGATCCCACCAAATCAGACAGTCTCCATTAATTAAGAAGGTATAAATTGTTTCTATCTTTTCTCGATACGTTTTACTGTTATGCATGTTCATCAGTTTGGTATTGTATTAAATTCGATTAAATGTTTGTTTCGAAAATTTTTATATTCCGTCCATGAACTATTCATGGTCCATTAATTTTCTGTAAAATCTAAAACCCGATCCAATAATTGGTATCAGAGCCTATGGCTTTTCAAATATGCATTTTATTTATCTAAAAGTATTTATGGATGAATATGATGAAATTGGCATATATTTTTATGGTAGATTTAAAGCATGTTTGACTGTGTTTTATGAATGGATCCCGATCAATTGGCTCTAGGTGTTATTTTTCAGTTTTAAAATTGATGTACGCAAAAGTTGTGGCATAGTATTTTATGTAATATATTTTTTCAAAGAGTTGTATTGTTAAATTCCATGTAAATCTGTCGCCGCACGAATCCCGAGAAGTGTCGTTCGCCCGTTTGTTGCCGTTCACTGTGCGCCACCGCATGCCGTTGTCCACTACCACCCGTCGCCGCTTGTCGTTGCCATCCGCTACACCCTGTGCCGTAAGACACACCATCACTAGGGTTTAGGAAACCCTAGGGGGCGAAACTTAGGGTTTAGGAAATCCTACGGTTTTGGAAACCTTAAGGTTTTGGAGACCCTAGCGCGCATAAGACCATGTTGGGCCTTGGGCTAGTGTGTACCCACCAAGCCTATTAAGGTCTTGGACTGAGCAACCGTTGCTTGGCTCAAATGATTTGCAGAGACTTATGATTCCAAGCCCAATTCAGTCCCTCAAATTAAATTTATTTAATTTGGTGATTTATCAACACTGATTAATTAGAATTTATTTTGAAAATTATTTTTAAAATAAATCAATTGATAATTTACTTGATTATTTATTAAAGTAAAAATTGTTGGAAAATTAATTTCAAATTGAAATTTGAATTTTGAAAATGGGACTGGACCTTGGTAAAGGTTATAAGAGGGTGAGAGTTCCTGAAGGAGAATGTGATAATTATAGACGTTATGAAGACTAGCATTTAAATTATTATAATTTATTTTATTATTCTTTCTATGGGTTGTAATTAGAAATGAGCTATAGAGATATTAATTTTGAATGTATGATTTATTATTAATCTCACATCCTCATATAACATGCCATATAGGAATAGGGATGTGCCAATATCAAATTTCCATATAACATGTACATGCATCATTATAGTTTAAATTTATAATAGGTTATAATTTTAAATACAATGCGGAGTTTATAAAAAACTATATTCTTAAATTGTGATTTAAATTTTATAAAAGTTTATAATTTTTGAAACTTGCCATTCATGTTTATAAAGAGTTATGCTTTTGAAAAAGTAAAGAAAATTTCAATTTTTCTAAAAACTAAGTGGGAGGGTCGTTTACGTTGAAACGTTCCCAAAGTCCCCAATGCAAACTTGATCGTGGCATGAGGAATGGTTTAGAGCCGCCCTAGCGGTCTTCTCTTCAGTGGAAGAAATTTGAGAATCGTGTCGCTTTGAGTCATCAAGTTGCTTGTGAAGTTAAAGCTTGTAAAGTAAATGGTGAGGTGGGACTGTCCCTAGACGAACCGTTAGTTCATAGTAACTCTTAAAACCGATGCGTTGGTTAAGCACTTAGATTGCAGCACATTGGAATCTCATATAAGAGCTAGTCAATGAGGCTAAGGTGGCCAAAACCATTGGTGATTGGTTGAGCTGGATGTAGTGACATCTTAAGAAGTGTTAGCCAAGCGAGAAGAGTCTCAATGCGGTTGGAGGTAGCTCGAGCATTGTCCCTAGATGAGACAAGCTATCATTGTTGATCGTAACACCATGGAAGAAATATGTTTTTATCATATTTTTAATATTTAAGTATTTGCATCATGCATCATACTTTCCTAAATGATTAAATATTTATTTAGACCGCTTTATTTGTTCTTTTCAATAATCATGTCATTATCCCCACTCTCAACAATCTTGAATACAAACAAACTCATTGGTGAAAATTACGTGGATTGAAAATGTAATCTTGATATCATACTGACGGTAGAAAAGCATAAGTCCATGCTCACCACTCCTTGTCACCTTGAGCCTATTGCTTAATTGACTCAAGAGGAAAAAGATGCGTATGCTTCTTGGTTGCGTTCTGATGAGATCGTCAAATGTTACATCTTAGCATTATTAGCAATGTGTTGCAGTAATAACATCAGAACATAGAGATCATCGCTAATATGATATTGAACATCACCGAAATGTTCGGGGATTAGGGTCATCAAGTCAAACAAGCTGCTGTGTGAAGCTTCATGAACTAGCGAATGAAACCCGTAAGTCCTATCAGAGATCATATGATGTTGATCATTAGTTATCTGAATGATATGGATGATCATGAGAGATGAGGTAGATGGTGAGACTCAAGTTGATTTGATTTGAGACCCTGCCAGACACATTCGAGAACTTCAAATTTAATTATTCGATGAGTAATTTGAAGTACTCTCTTTCGAAACTCATGAAGGAGTTGTAAGCTGCTGAGACCCTAATTCTGATTGGCAAGAGGAAGAATGGAGAGACAAACTTTACTAAAAGTAAGCCTTCCACCTCTCGCGCAAAAAAGAAACACAAGAGAGGTATGAAGAAAACTAAGAAGGTGAACTCAAAAGTCATGAAAGGAAAGGGCCCTGCGAAAGTGGGAAGACAAGTGTCATCATTGCAGAGTCGATGGTCATTGAAAGCGCAACTGTCTGAATTATCTCAATGAGTTGAAATCCAAATGTACATTACTTGTTACCGAAGCCTGTAATGTGGCTGGCTCTAATTTTTGCGAATTATAGACTTTGCAGCGACTAACCATATTTGTTGTTTCTTGCATGGGTTCAGGGAAAACAGAAGGCTTAAGGAGGGAGAGTTCAGCTTTCGTTGGGGGAATGGGGCACTAGTATCGGTTGTATCAGTTAGAACTATTAAATTGTTATTTGATAACATTTATTTAGTTTTACGAGATGTTTATTATTTCCTAAATTTTGGAAAAAACCCTCATTTTAGTAGGGCGAGTTCAGCTTTCGTTGGGGGAATGGAGCACTAGTATCGGTTGTATTAGTTAGAACTATTAAATTGTTATTTGATAACATTTATTTGGTTTTACGAGATGTTTATTATTTCCTAAATTTTGGAAAAACCCTTCATTTTAGTAGTTAGTTCAATTGAACAAGGGTTTTCTTTGAATTTCATTCATAATGATATTTATATTTTTAGAAATGAGTGCTTAATTACTACCGCATGCATGATAAACAACATTTTCTACATAAAACCAAAAGTTCCAATGATATTTAACACTGAGGTAAATATTGATTTACAAAGAGATAGTAAAAGGTTGAAGTCTGACTCAATCGATCTAACCTACTTGTGGCACGTGCGTCTTTGTCATATTAGCATAGAGATGATTAAAATACTTACAAATGATAGTCTATTGCAAACTTTAAGTGTAGGATCATTGTCAACATGCGAATCCTATATAGAAGGAAAAATGACCGAGAGACCATTCTCATCCAAGGGTGAAAGAGCCACTCAATACCTCGAACTCGCACATAGTAATGTATGCGGGCCATTGAATATCCAAGTAGGAGGAGTTTATGAATATTTTGTAACCTTCACAGATGACAACTCATGTTTTGGACATGTTTATCTAATGCGCATAAAGTCTGAAACCTTTGAAAAGTTAAGAGAATACAAGGCTATGGTTGAGAAGCAATTAGAGAAACAAATAAAAACACTATGATTTGATGGTGGTAGAGAGTACTTGCTAGGAAAGATCAAAGACTATCTTAAGGAAGAATGTATTATTTATCAGTTTACAGTACCTGGCACTCCAGAACAGAATGGTGTGCCAGAGAGAATGAATCGAACTTTGTTGGATATGGTTAGATCCGTAATGAGTTACTCATCCCTCTCATATTTGTTCTGGGGATATGCCTTGGAAACAAAGGCATATATTCTGAACCAAGTTCCGTCAAAGACGGTGCCTAGTACGCCATATGAAAGATGATGTGGACTAAAGTCATCTGTAAGCCACCTTAGGATATGTGGATGCTCGACACATGTACTAAAATCGAAGACATGCAAGTTGGCCAATCGATCAGAATTATGAATGTTTCTATGAATCCCAAGGGAATGAAGGGATATTTATTTTATAGTCCGACCGACAAGAAAACATTCGTAAGCACGAATGCACATTTTCTTGAAGATGACTACATAAGAAGTGTGAATCCGAGAAGCACACTTATGCTAGAGAAATTATTGATTGGGAGGAACCAACTCTCCAATCAGGACCTGCTCCTGATTCAATAATGGAAGAACTACAGCATGAGCTGGAGACAACCTGACATGTACATGTCTTATGGAGATGACTTGATATTAGTCTCAGATAAAGATCACTATGAACCTTTTTCCTACCCCCAAGCCATGGCTGGTCATGAAGCAAGCATATGACAAGGTGTCATGTACGTCGAGATACAATCGATGTACTCGAACAGAGTCTAGAACCTTGTAGATCTTTCTGAAGGGGGTAAAACCCGTAGAGTGTATATAAATATATAAGAAGAAGAAAGGATCGAATGAGAATGTAGAGACATTCAAAGTTAGGCTTGTAGCCAGAGCTACACACAAAAGGAAGTATTGACTATGATGGTAGTTTCTCACTGGTGGCTATGCTTAAATCCATCTGAATCCTCCTGTCCATTACTGTTACGCCCTTAATTATGAAATCTGGCATATGGACATCAAGACTAACTTTCTGAATAGCAATCTTAAAGAGCTCATTTATATGACTAAACTAGAAGGGTTAATGTAGAAAGGTCAAGAAGACAAGGTCTGTAAACTACTGAAGTCCATTTATGGACTTAAGTAAATGTCTTAATCGTGGAATATCATATTCAATGAAATTGTCAAGAACTTCAGTTTTGAGCAGTTAATGGACGAACCATGTGTATATAAGCTGACATACGAAGGGAAGGTGATTTTTATGGTCTTGTATATGGACGATATACTGCTCATTAGGAATGATGGAGGAAAATTGTCTGATGTCAAAATTTGGCTTGCAAAGAAATTTGATATGAAGGATCTTGGAGAACCTGCCTTTGTCCTAGGTATTTAAGATATTTCAGGTGATATTTTCTTTAGTATGCAAGACTCTAAGAAGGGATATCTTCCCTTTAAGCATGGAGGCAGCCTCTCCAAGTAGCAGTCTCCTAAGTCTCCTCAAGAACGGTAACAAATGAGAAAGATTCCCTATGCCTCAACCCCAGGAAGTCTCGTGTATGCAATGTTTTACACTAGGCCAATGAGGAACTACATGCTTGTCTATTCACGTATTGACCTGAATGTGATGGGTAATAGCGACTTTGATTTTCCAGGAGGTCCACTTCAGGATCAGTGTTTATCCTGAATGGTGGAGCAATGGCATGGAGAAGTATCAAGCAATCTTGCATTGTTGATTCTACCATGGCAGCTGAGTATGTGGCATCTTGTGAAGCTGCAAAGGAGACTGTCTGGCTTAGAAAGTTCCTAAAGACTTTAGAAGTCATTCCAGATGCTGACAAACCCATGACACTTTATTGTGATAATAGTGGGGCTGTAGAAAACTTGAAGGAGCTGAGAAGTCAAAAAAGATCCAAACACAGAGCGAAAGTACGACCTCATTAGAAAGATAGTTCCGTGAGGAGATGTTCAAGTAACACATATATTGACATTTAACAATTTGACAAATCCATTCATGAAAACTTTCAGCAGTAAAGTCTTTAATGGTCATCTGGAGGGCATGGGGATACAATATTATACACGCCTACTTTAGTCCAAGTGTGAGATTGTTAGAATTATGTCCCAAAATAGGGTGTAATAACTATTTATGAGTAAATACTTATTTCTTTAACATTTATGTATTACTTAATTTTATGAATAAATTGAAAATGTCCTTTAATTAAAGTGTGTTTGTAATTTACTTAAGTCCTTGAGCGGTCTTCCAGAAAAACAAGAAGAGTAAAGACCAAACGGTCTTCTAGAAAAACACTTCTGAGATAGTTTAGAATGTCATTCACAGTCTTAAAATCGATTGAGAAATTGAGTCCAATGATGACAACTTGGCTGAACTAAAAGATACCGGTCCCGAGGCATGGAAGTGGAGACTCTAACAGTTGACCTAGACATGTTATGGAATATGTTGAATAAAATAATGAGAAAATATTTTAGAGGAAAGTTGTTTATCTAGCTATAAATCTAATTGTTACACCTTAAGGGTATTTTCATAATTACCTTAATCTTGAAGTGAATATGAAACTTAACTTAGTTACTTGCGATCTTTGACACGCCAAAGGAGTGAGTTCAAATTGCTGGATAATACCTCGGCTGTTGAGGTTGTGATTCAGTTGGGGGTTATGCCCTCAAAGCATGTGTATTGACATTTCAATATGAAATTTAATAAAATTACATTTTTCTTATAATTGTTCTTTTAAATTATTGTTGAATAATTTATATAAATATATGTATATTCTATATTCATTAATGAGACTATGATCTTGTATTAGTACGAGAGGATTAAGATCATAGATAATGAATAAAAATATCAACAACATATTAAAGTATGGAATCTTTAATGAATGGTTGCTAGTAAGATTCACCAAACATTATGAATGCGTGTGATCTAGATCTGCATCATTGATGTGAATAGAAATCTTAGTGAAAATACTTTATCTAATAAGTTTATATATGATAGGACCGATGTGAGTTAACATATTTATTAACATACCGCTTATCATTAAAATTTAATACACACAATTTGATGATTATATGTAAATCACTCTTAATCTTGAGTAGTCATGAAATCCTATACATATCTATTGGGTCTTTCGATTCGTTAAGGTTTGTTCGTAAAACATGCTAGTGACTTTTGTTTTGGTGATTTAGTGATATGGATGGCTAGGAACATGATCTTACAAGATTTGGATTCCAAGTTTTCCTAACGGATCGTATATTGGTTTCCTTAAGTGTTAATTTTTGAAGTGATTTGTTATTGAGCTCAAATTTATAATACGATTATAAATTAATCATTCAATTATGAATTAATAGTACTTAAGGATCAAGAGGTAATTAGAAGGGTAAAATGGTAGTTTTGACTAGCTCAAATTAACGAACCAATAATTGGAGGAAAAAACTACGTAAAATGATTATATCAATGGACTACACGAGAATACTATGTAAATACATTCAATAATCTCTAAGAGTGCAATTTCATATTTATAGTGGAGTAATAATGGAATTAGTAAATAAGATTATTTAATTAAAGAATTTAATTAATAATCTTGTTTATTAGAATTTAAGATTATAGATCCACGTTCCCCAAGACACCTCCATACTATGCAGTCTAGGATGTGAATATTTCAGAACATGAGAAAATGACTGACTTACAAAAAGAATTTTGATTCTAGGGCAAGTACATCATTATGAAATAATTAGGTGTGGTTATTTAATTAATTGAATTATTTATATATAAATTTTAGAAATTACACACACACACACACATATATAATTATATCGGTTGATTTTTTAATTATAGATAAATGAGACAGAATATCTAATATGAGAAATTAGATAATTATAAATTATTATTAGATGATAATTTGAATAAACTAAATATGTTATTTGTGAACTAACAAATAAATTAGTTGATATGGATATTCATATATGTTAATTTTGAATCAAATGATATCTAGATATTTATCTTATTAAAATAAATATTTAATTCACAGTAATTGTCATGTGTCAATCACTGATTGAGAATCAGAGATTGACATGAACTAATATAGTGCCACGTGACACTACAGTACTAGGCGTGCAATACTGTAGTGCCACACGACATTACAGTAGTACCGTGACACACATTGCCGTGAGGCACTATAATGGATTACGACAACTGTAGTGTCGTGTAGCACTCCAATTGTACAGAAATTACAATGTAGGTCCCATTGCAATGATAGTTTTAAAATTAAATATTATTTAAATTTAAAAGAGAAAAATATGTGATATTTTAATTTTAATTAATAAGGATGAGAATATCTCACAGACAGTCTAGGAATAATTTGACAGACCCTAAGATGACATGTTAATTGTTGGGTTATTTTATTGTGATTACTAAATGTTAAATTTATGAGTTTATAATGCATTCATGCATCACGTTTATTTTTTGAATTCTGGATATTTATTTCAATTATATTAAATTATGTATGTTTTATTTTTCAGTTATTATTATGTCTACCATGAACAACTCTATTACTGCTTTACTTGCACTTGAGAATTGAATGATGATAATGTCATAAGATGGAAATCAAATTTAAACTTGATGCTAATTTGTGAGTATCACAAATTTGTTCTTATTGAGCAATGTCCTGAGGAGACTACTGTTAATGCCCCTAAGAATGTTAGGGACATGTTAGATTCAATTCAACAACAAAGTGAAATGCTACATGCTTGTGAGCATAAATGATGTTCTCAGAACCAAGCATGAGAGCATGAGGACTGCCTATGAAATTATGAAATCTCTACAGGCGATGTTTGGGCAGCAGTTTGATGAAAGTCATCATGGGACTACTAGGAGCTACGTGACGACCAAGATGAAGAAAATTACTTATGTGCGTGAACATGTTTTGAACATGATCAATATAATGCATGAAGTAGAAGTACACGAGGGCGACCATTGATGAACAAACTTAAGTCAACATTACACTTGACTCGCTCACACCTATTTTTTCTGCGTTCACCACCAACTATGTTATGAACAAGTTGAAGTTCAACATGACCCAATTGTTGAATGAGTTGCAAAAGTTTTAGTCACTCAATAAGAGTATGATAAAGAGGGCTAGACAAATGTTGCTGAGCATAAACCTTCTTACACTGTTGTTAAAAGTAACAAGAGGAATAAGATCAATGGTAAGGGCAAAGGTAAGAACAAGAAATAGAAGAAAGCCAAGACATCACCAAAAGCCAAGAAGAACAAGAACGACAACAAGCTCAAGGGAAAATGTCTTCATTATGGGATTGAAAGTCATTGGAAGGTAAAATGTAACAAATATCTCTCTGAGCTGAAAAGGAAAGGTAAATATGATTTACTTGGACTTGAAGCTTGCTTAGTGGAATATGATTTGTCATCCTAGATACTGGATTCAGGAACCACTAACCATGTATGTTCTTCTTTGTAGATGCTTGATTCGTCAAAGGATCTGGCTGATGGGAGTTGGCAGTGGTGCGCTCGTGCCAGCAAAAGTATTGAGGACAATCCACCTTTATTTTGGAAATAATTATTTAGTTTTGAACGATGTTTATTATATTTATGGATTTTCAAGAAATATGATTTCTCTCTCTTTTGCATGAACAATTATTTGAAGTTTCTTTAATTATTAATGAGTTTATTATTTCTAAGAATGAATTCAATATTTGTCATGCAAAAGTATCGAATGCTCTGTATATGCTTAAACCGACTGAACGCGCGTTAAATAATTCTGAATTAATTAAATTAGCAAAATCTAAAAGTAACAAATGATACAGAGTTTTTCATGATGATGATAACACATATATTTAACATCTTAGGTTGGGACAAATTAATCTAGATAGGTTAAACAGGTTAATAAAACATGGTGCTTTGAGACAACTAAAAGTTAGAACTCTTCCTGTTTGTGAATTCTGTCTAAAGAAAAAAATGACTAAGAGACCTTTCATTGGAAAAGGCCAAAGATCTAAGGAACCACTTGAGATAGTACATAGTGATGTCTATGGACTGATCAATGTACATGCTAGAGGTGGGAATGAGTATTTTGTCATTTTTATTGATGATTACTCAAGATATGGTTATATTACCTAATGTATAAAAAGTATAAAACTTTTAGAAAGTTTAAAGACTGCAAAGCTAAAGCTAAAAAGCAATTAGGTAAATCATTAAAAGCCCTTCGATCAGATCGAGGTGGTGAATACTTGTATTTTGAAATAAAGGATTACTTGTTGGAGTATGGAATCCTATCCCGATTTATAGCACCTGAAACACCATAGCAAAATTATGTTCCAAAAAGAAGAAACCGAACCTTATTAGATATGGTTAGATCGATGTTAAGCTACTCATCACCGACACTTACATTTTGGGGATATGCATTACACACAGTAACATACATTTTGAATGTAGTACCTTCTATGTTTGTAAGTAAGACACCTTTAGAGTTATGGAATGGCTCCAAACCTAGTTTGTGTCATTTTCATATATGAGGTTGTCCAGCTCACGTTCTCAGACCCAAGACGGGAAAGTTAGACTCAAGGTCTGGAGTATGCATATTCGTTTGCTATACTCTTGAAACTATGAGGTTGTCCAGCTCATGTTCTCAGACCCAAGACGGGAAGGTTGTAGGACAACTATTCACTATGAACTAGAGGCACATGCCCTAGCATCTAACACTGATAAGGATGATCCGTTATCTCATAAAGAAGCTATGGATTATCCTGAAAAGGAGAAATGGCAAGATGCCATAAACCAGGAAATGAAATCGATATATTCCAATTCCATCTGAGAACTTGTAGATCCACTTGAAGAAATCATGCCCATGAGATGTAAATGGATCTTCAAGAAGAAAAGAGGTACTAATGGGAAGTAGAGACTTTCAAGGCACGACTGGTAGTTAAGGCCTTAGACAAAGGGAATGAGTCGTCTATGAAGGGACATTCTCCCTTGTTGCCATTCTAAAATCTATTCGCATCCTTTTGTCCATTGTCGTTAGTTTAGACTATGAAATATGAAAAATGGACTTGAAGATAGCTTTTCTGAATGACTCCTTTGAAGAAAGCATCTATGCGATGCAACCAGAAGGGTTCGTGAAAATGAGGCAAGATCAGAAAGTATGCAAGTTGCATAAATTTATTTATGGATTAAAGCAAGCATTTCAGATCTTGGAATCTTACATTTAATGTGATTATTAAATCATATAGCTTCGATTAAAAGGAGTCTTGTGTTTATAAATACATAAAAGATAAGATGGTGATTTTCTTAGTTCTTTATGCTGATGATATTCTTCTCATTGAGAATGATATAGAAACTTTATCAAAGGTAAAGAAGTGGTTGGCTGAGAAATTTCAAACGAAAGAACAATCTCTTGAAACTTTTTCAGGCATCTTATATGATAAGGTTCTAAAGAGATTCTCTATAGATCAATGTCCTAAGACATCTCAAGAGGAAGATGATATGAGAAATGTTCCTCATGCTTCAGTTGTTGGTAACCTCATGTATGCCATTTTGTGTACAAGACCAGACATCTGTTATGCAGTGGGAATTATCAATTGTTATCAATCGAATCCGGGTTTGGAACATTGGATTGCAGTAAAGCACATTCTCAAGTATCTTAGGAGAACGAGAAACTATATGCTTATTTATTCAGGTGGAGACCTGAACTCTACTAGATATAGTGATTCTGATTTTTAATCAGAGAGAGATAGTCGAAAGTTGACATATGGATCAGAATTCACCCTAGGTGGATGAGCTGTAGTCTGGAGAAGTATCAAAAGATCCAGCATTTCATATTCCACTATGGAAGCTGGATATATACCGGCTTGTGAAGATGCGAAAGAAGCGGTATGACTCAGAAAATTCTATACTGATACGAAAGTAGTTTCAGAAGCCACTGATCCTATACTGTGACAATAGTGGGGCGATAGCTAATTTTAAAGAATCAAGGAGTTATAAGAGGGTCAAGTACATAGAGAGGAAATGTCATCTTGTAAGAGAGATCATGCATCAAGAGAATGTGAATGTTATGAAGATAACGTTAGATGAGAACCCGACTGATCCCTTTACTAAGACACTTCCTGTGAAGTCATTTGAGGGTGATGTCCATAACATGGGGTTGAGAGAGATGTCACAGTTGCTTTAGGGCTAGACACTTCTTGTACATGTCTACTGAATCTTTAGATTCACTCGTTAAGGTTTGTTTGTAAAACAGACTAATGACTTTTATTTTAGAGATTAAGTGATATGAATGTCTGGGAACATAATCTTACAAGATTTGAAATTTAAACTTTCATAACTGATCCTATATTAGTTCACTTAAGATTATAAATTAGCCATTCACTAGTGAATTAAGGACCAAGATGTAATTAAAAGGGTAAAATGATCATTTTAACCAGCTCTAATTAATGAACCATTAATTGGAGGACAGAACTAAGTGAAGTTATTATATCAATGGACTACACGAGAATACTCTGTAAATACATTCTATAATCTCTAAGATTGTAATTCCATATTTATATTGGAGTAATAATAAAATTAATAAATAAGATTATTTAATTAAAGAGTTTAATTAATAATCTGGTTTATTAGAGTTTAAGATTATAGGTCTATAATCCCCAAGTCACATATGTACTATGCAGTCTGAGGTGGAAATATTTCAGGATATAAGAAAAGGACTGACTTGTAAAAGAAATTTTTATTTTGAGTCAAGTACGTAGTTATGAGATAATTATGTGTGATTAATTAATTAATTAGTTGAATTATTTATATATAAATCTTGGAAATTACATATATATATTTATATATATTCAATTATTTATATATAAATTTTGGAAATTACATATATATAATTACATCGATTAATTTTTTAATTATTGATAAGTGAGACAGAATATCTAATTTGAGAATTAGATCATTATAAATTATTATTAGATAATAATTTGAATCAACTAAATCTGTTATTTGTGAACTAACAGATAAGTTAGTTGATAGGGATAATCAGATATGTTAATTTTGAATTAACTGATATCTAGATATTTATCTGATTAAAATAAATATTTAATTCACAGTAATTACCACGTATCAATCACTGATTGAGAATCAGAGATTAACATAAACTACTATAGTGCCACGTGACACTACAGTAGTGGGCGCGCAATACTGTAGTGCCACACATCACTACAGTAGTGCTATACAACACTACAGTAGTGCCAAACAACACTACAGTAGTGCCAAACAACACTATAGTAGTGTCGTGACACATAGTTTCGTGAGGCACTGTGATGGATCACGACAACTGGAGTGTTGTGGCACTGCAGTTGCGCACAAATTGAAGTGGATCCCACTGCAAGGTAATTTTGAAAATAAATATTATTTTCAGTTTATCCCTAAAAAATTTATATGCCACTTTTAAAAAAATATATAGATATTATTTTAGTGGCCTCAGTGTTGATAAAGAGTTGAGAATACAATTGCTATCAAGGTGAATTTCTCTGTGATTTAAAAGTTAATAAAAAAACTCTAAAAGAATGATCATCGTATTCTATGAGAGGATTGTCTCATACAAATTAATCATTCTCAGTAAATCTCTCGATTTCATGTTTTGAGTACATCTAAAGACAGAAAAATGTCTTTGATTATTCTACGTGCCCACACACGTCCTAGTACGTTTGAGGATTAACTTAGAAGATCTTGCTGTGGATCTCGAAACTTGTTATTCATGGGAACGCAGGGTCATTGATTTTTCAGGACTTTTGATATAGACTACAAGAGGTATATGATTCATATCCATGTATATCTTGAATTTAATATATAAATATATAATGGATCCTGATTGAAAAGAGTTTTTCAATAAAAGTTTTTATTTTAAAAATCGGTGCGTCTCACTTATTTTCTTTTATCGAAAAAGATTCATTTTTAATAAATATTTAAAAGCCACCACATCTCTGCCACGCGAGCACCACATTTTCAAACAATTGGTATCAGAGCGGTCAGTATATGTTTATTCGGAATGAATTCATCTCAAAAGAAAGAGCTTGCAAACAACACCAATTCCATTCCGATTCCCTCAGACAGAGCAGGATAGGTGCCATCTAGCTGTCCATTTAGAGTGAGGGCCTTCCGAGGCCATTCACAGCGGAACAAGAAGAATCACAGTCGACTCAACTTGAGTTATCGAGTCAGTAGCTACCTTTAGAGCTGGGATAAGTAGGGTAGCAACTAAGATGAACTAAAAGATACTGTGTGGGTGTTCTTGCATTATTCATAATATATTTTGTTATATGTGAATGAATGGATTGTTTATTTTTTGAATGTATGGTTAAATAATGGATCGTTAATTGTATGTGATTATTGAGTTAGAATTTGTTCTTTAATTTTCCTTAGATTTTGTGGAAGGCGATTTGGGACGGAAGAATTTTTGTAATTTTATTTTGCATATTATATTTGTAAGTATTCTGATCGCGAGAAGATGAAGAACGTACAAGATGAATGAGGAGAAAAAAGAAAAAATAGGAATTCCAACAGAATTCCTACACTGGCATCGGGCAGCGGTAGTGGACATCTGGCGGCGGTGATGGTGGCAGTGGGAGAGTCGTATCGTTGGTGGCAACTGTTATCACATGTAGGAAAGTTTCACATAGACTCTTATACCAACTTACCCTATCACTGTAGAGTTTTATAATAACCTTAACTCTCTCTTTTATCTTTTAAATTTTGAAATTAATATATTTTTAACATTAATTTTTATTTTTTATTTTTATGAAAATTAAAGATTAATTAATTGATTGGGTTTGACCTGAGTTTGACCAAGTCAATAAATTATTTATTGACTAAGCCAAATTTAATAATTTTAAAAGATAATTATAGAGATGATTTTTAATCAAAAAATAGCTTTTTTTTCCTAATAAAAAACGTCTTGTCCGAAACTTGAAGATGTACATCAGCTGAAGAAGGAGATATTTTAGAAATATTTAATCTTGAAGTTCTCTTTGTAATTTTATTTCTTTATTTCAATGGTTGTAATTTAGAAATACTCAATAGTTACTCGGTCTGTTATTATTTTATTTAATTGTTAAATAAATATTTATTGATATGCATGATAACATGATCATGCATAAGTCGATCACATGCCATACATTAAACCTCACACAGTTTTATTTAATCATGCATCTCAACAATAGAAACATGATTTATTACGATTGTCCTAATATGTTTATATGAATTATTTTAAGAAATCAATTGCATATAAACTGTTAGATTTTAATTTGTTAAAATTTGGTAACCACACCACTCTAAAAGCTATAGTAACATTTAGGATAACCAACTTTATAAAAAGAGTTTTATTAAATTTTGATGAACGTAATTAATTGGTTAATATAAGTTCACCTAATTATGAATTGCTATTAGGGTGAATTTTCTATGTGATTAAAAAGTTAATAAAAAATCTCTGAAAGAATGATCATCGTATTCTCTTAGAGAATTGTCTCACAAAAATTAATACTTCTTAGTAGATCTCACGTGTTGTGTACATCTAGAGATAGAAAATGTGTCTTTGATAATTCTACATACCCACACACGTCCTAGTGCCTTTGAGGATTGGTTTGGAAGATCTTGGTGTGGATCTCGAGTCCGTTATTCATGGTAACGCATGATCGTTGGTTTGCGAAGACGCGTGATATAGACAACAAGAGGTACATGATTCCTATCCATGTATGTCTTTGATTTAATATGTAAATATATCATGGATCCTGATTGAAGTGAGTTTTTCAATAAAAGTTTTGATTTTGAAAAACGTTGCGTCGCGCTTATTTTCTTTTATCGAAAAAGATTCATTTTTAATAAATATTTAAAAGCCACCACGTCTCCGCCGCGCGAGCACCGTGTTTTCCAACATATTCAACTATGTTGGAGTTACGTGATTCACAGATATGAAATTTATGATAAGATTCCAAAATTAACAATGCATCTTATGCTTTATTGATGAGTGTCTGAATAAATAAACCAGGTCTGGTACTCCATGACATGAGTCATTGAATAAGATACGGTGATTTGTATGAGACATTTCACTGATATGTCTTTCTTATTCACAGTCAATAAAGGAGTTAAGGAAATAATAACTAAAAGGGTAAAATGATAATCTTCCATCTCACTCTGGTTACTGATATTCACGAAGATTAATATCGCTAAATATTTTATGGACTATGAAATATAAATGTTTATTTTCACCAATAAAAAGTGTAGCGCAAATGAATCGAGAATTCATTCGGCATCGGATTATAGTTGAGTCGTACGATATCAGGATTTAATAGGTTGGGAATTTATGAAGATAAATTAGCCAGGCATTTGAATCCCATAGCTATGTTCATATGGGTCCATTCGGTTTCAGGAGTATCTTATAAGGACAAGAATGAGAAACAATGTTAGTTGGACCAAAAACGTGCTTTGGACCAATGTATACTTCCTGAACCCATATGAGATGGGTGTCATCACTAAATTAGTGAAGACCAAAATTATTGTTCAAATTAATTATTTTGTTATTTTCTAATTAGTGAATAATTATTAAATAAAAAAATTAATTAATTAATTGATAATAATCAATTTAATTATCAATTTGAACTGATGAATTTATACACAATTTTAGCTCTAGGGGTGATGTGAAAATCGCATATAAGTGCATATGGAGAGGAGAATTTTGGTTTTCACATTTAGGGGTATATGGGTAAATTCTGTAATTGAATATAAAAATGATTTCATTAGGGTTGCATCCCTAAGTATGCTAATCAGAGTAGAAAAGGTTTCTCTCTTACTCTCTACCTTGTTGGCGCCGAAATCCTACAGGGAAGAGAAAAATGTTGTTTTTTCTTCCACAAGTATTTTGAGAGCCCACACTCAAAACAAATCCTTAAGATATTTACTTCTAACTCTAAGGAGTGATTGTTAGTGTGAAGATCAATTAATAGATTTATGAATCTCAACAACGAAAAACGTGAGATAAAGAATTGGATCCCACCAAATCAGATATTCTCCATTAATTGAAAAGGTATAAATTGTTTATATCTTTTCTCGATACATTTTTACTGTTATGCATGTTCATTGGTTTGGTATTGTATTTAATTCGATTAAATGTTTGTTTTAAAATTTTGTTATATTTCTGTAAAATCTAAAACCCGATCCAACAGCAAGCTCTTCATTCCTTCCTGGGTTTTCCCTCAAACTCTGTAAGGGAAATTATTGTATCTACGATGCATAGTTGTTCTTCTTCCTTTCTTTGTTCCAGTTTTCCTCACGTGCCTGGGTTCACGTCTGGGCACGTATAGTTTCAGATACCATTTTATTGTCAATTCTTCTATGTAGTCTTTGAGCTGATAGAAATCCTTGGACATATGCCCATTACTTTTGTGGAATGAGCAGTACTTCTATTTGTCTTTCTTAACGGGCTCTCATCTAAGGGTTGGTGACTTTTTCAGCCAATTTTCATCTAATATTGCCAAAAGAATCTGGTTGACTGGTATGCTAAGGAGCGTGTACAATTTTTCTTTCCTACTAGTTTACTTAGGTACTCGATGTTTATTGTCGCATCCGCCCCTGCCATGTTTATATCCTTATTGCTAAATGCTTTAGCCTTCTTCTTCCCTACACTGCCCTACATTGTAGCCAATTATTCAGACAACCTCATCATATTTTTTCGTCCCTCTTCTACGTTGATATAAGTATGCGCTCTTGAGAATATTTCCATCATAGTATGCTGTTTCTCCTTGGAAAGGCTTCAAACAGTGATGATTGGGGATCTAATCCCCTTCTGAACACCATCCTTTCCATGCGGTCGTCATAATACTTTACCTTGCCCATCTCTTCTTTGAACTGCTAGGTGTTGTCTCATAGTGATTCTTCTTTCTTGATCAAAATTGTCCAAATATATTCATAGTTCTCCGCTGACAGATCGAATGTCACATATTACTTCAAAAAGATATAAGAAATGATAGAAATGTTAGTTATAGAATAAGAATGGAGTGAGTGGTACAATTTAAGAATGTTCTCCTCCAGGCTAGTAGGGAACATCCTACAGATGAGCACTCTTCTTGTTGATATAACGTCATCATCTGCCAAAATTTGAGTAAGTGATCAATGGGGTCCGTCTTTCCTGTGTAGTACTTGAATCTTGGCCCCACAAAGCTCTTTGGGATCGGGGCAAACAAGATTTATGGGTTAATGATCTTCTGATCAGAGAGTGTAGGTCTGTTATGATGGTGTTCCCTAGCCTTCTGACCTCAATCATCTTTCTTTCCAACATCTTCTCTCTATCTTGCTTTATTAGGGCTTCCTTAATTTTGTTTCCTCTGACGGCACCGTCTTCGACATGCTTGGATTGCACATCACCCTCTTCGTGTAATAGGAGCTCCTTGTTTGGGTTTAGATCGGTTCATTCCACCGCTGCTTGACTTTTGTTTTCTTCTCCAGCCACTGGGTTTCTCTAGTTCTCATGTTCACTTGTATGAAAATGTTGACTAAGTTCAGTACGATTCTGTATTACTTCATGTGCCAACTTGCTCCTATAGAGTTTATAGAGTCGCACAAAGCATTTCATTGTTTTGATTCTTGCTAAGACAACCTCCAATTAGCTAGGATCTCTCGGTGTTGTCGTTTAGGTTGAGCTAATGGTTCAACATTTCAAGTAGCATTTGACCTTGTTCTAGACATTTTTCCTTTTGGATTTTGAAGTAGCTTAATTCTTATTTAATATATCTCTCGAGGTTCTCAACAGGAGCACCAATCAGTTAAGATAAATCTCCTCTACTTAATTCAATTTTAGAATGAATTCGAGTTTGACTAAGTATATAAAGCAATAAACGAAGAGTGAATTGATTCTGAAAAGTTACTTGTATTCAATTACCTCTCATTGATACATGAGGATATATATATAGGCTCTATTTACATAGCCGTTTAACAGAAATAGAATCTAAATCTTAGCCGCATTATCCTACTATCAACAAGGGCATGACAGTTATGGTAACTTCTTTGACCAGACTCAACTCTTATTTATTATATAGACTGCCATACCATCTCTATACTCTCATCTTCTTTATACATTATCAGGTTACAGGTGTCATCTTTGCATTGATCAACAACTTCTTGCTTTTTGACATTGATCCCATAGATTATTTCTGCTAGAAGAAAATTTTGACAAGCCAATGATGTGTAGTGAGTGAGGGTGATCTGTCTAATGCTTGTTTCTTATTCAGGCTTATGCTTTACACGGTAAGTAAAGCCACTATATTTGATAGTTAGATAAGCTTTATTAAAAATAAACTTTTAACCCTTATACTTTAGGATCAGTTTTATGTTGACTCTTATATTAAAAAAGTTTCAAACTAGACTTTATACTTACACTAATTTCTAAAATGAGATATTTCATCAAACCTCCATCCCAAACTTTAACGGATGTTAAAATCAGCGGTTAAATGCATAGTTAGGTAATAATGAGATTCAGTAAGTATATGTGTCAATACACGTGGAAAATGGATTGAGATAACATGCTAAACAGTCCGAATCGGGCCGATTTAACAATGCTAGCCAAGCTCGACGTCCAACATGGACTTATGTTTGGTGCATATTAAAAAGTGATCAATCTCCAATGCTGGGAAAAATTTTCCCGGCATTGATACTAGGATTGATCTTGACCGTTAGATCTAGCCAGGACGATCCCAACCATTGGTTTAAAATCTCCCATTTTCTTCACAACCAGTCAACAAGTTCTCTCTCTTCTTCGAACAAAACACCTCATTCTCTCTCTTCTTCAAAAACTTCTCCCTCAAAAACACAAGCTCCCTCTCTATTATCCATTATTCCTCTCATCATGTCTTCAGTCCAACTCTCTTCACCACCACTGCAAGGTCAACTCCACAACCACTGCAAGGTCGTATATACAATAGCTTCTCTCGATGGCTTCGATCGAGCTCTCTTCTCTAGGATTTTCTTGTAATTTAGAGTTTTGGTTTGGTAAGTTTGAGAACCTTCAAGTTCAAGGATACCCATGTATGATCGAGCTTTCGACCCTAGATCATTTTTTGTCCTCTTGTTGGAGATTTTTTTTGGATTTCAATGAATCTGATTTGAGGTTTTGGTTACAATTTACATGTTTGGTTACGTATTTAGTTTCCTCTTTCATTTCAGGAAACCTCTCTCCCTCCCTCCCTCTCTCTCTCTCTCTCTCTCTCTCTCTCTCTTTCTCTCTCTCCCTTTCTCTCTCTCTTTCTATGTTTGGCTTTTGAGAAAACAAAATCAAATTGTTTAAGGTGATTTTCTTCATCTTGGTTCGATTTTTTTTTTTTTTACATTCAAAACGTGTTGGTATTGTTAGGCAAGAATGTTGAGTTGTCAGCTAAGTTGGATTGTGCAATGATTTCTTTTGATGTTGAGTGATTTTGTGCTTGCTTTTGTAATATATTCTTAAAATTGTTCTGTGTGATATGCTTTTCTCAGTTCATCTTTCTGTAATGTCATATTGTGTGCCATTACGATTTTTATTGATGATCCCTTTGATTGATGGTGTTACATTTTTTCTATCATTTTGGTGTTTATCATTATGGGGTTTATTGACATATTCATTCTTTCTAGAGTCTATCCTCGATTGAATTTGGCATGTGGAATTGGCTTGTCTTTCGTCTTTCATTCTTTATTAATCCATGAATGAATAAGATGTCTATTTGTCTTTCTTTAATTAATTCTCATAGAAGATTTCTTATTTTGTTAATCTTGATTAAAAGATAGAAGGAAAAATAGTTATATAGGATGTTGTACTTTTGGAAGTACAAATTTGAATTACCACTAGAGCATAAGACCTGGAAAATGAGAAATATGTTGTATGATTTACCAAGAATATTACATCGGGAGTAGAAGAGTTTGAGTATACTAGTTGATTCTTCAATAATCGATCATTGATGGACTCTAAATTTTTGTTGCAATGGAAAAAGGCTAGTATGCCTTTGTTTCAATCCTAAGTAAAAATTTGGATCCAATTAGTGATATGATTTTGTCCACTGCTATGATTATCAATATGAACGATTTATGCATTATAGTGAAATTTTCTGTAACGTTTCCTTAATTCATTATTTATGCTTTGGCAAAAATGCTGGATTATGTTCATGTCTTTGGGTTGTTCTTGAGAAATAAGATTAATATTTTAATATAGTTAGAATAGATTTACTTGAGAACATAACATTGGTTTAAAGTTAGATTTTTACCCAATTATAAAAGTGTCTCCTTATTTTTTTCAGGTGAAACCTCCTAATTATTGGTCATCAATAGGGAAGATTTGTCAGCATTGAAAAATTTGGTTGTCATTTACTTCGGGAATATGAACTCGTATAAGAATTTATGTCTCAATATCATTATCTTGAATTGCATTTTCTTAATTAAATGGAACTTGCTATATTGTAGACTAATTTCTCATTTTTCGGCTTTTTCATGCTTCTATACTGAATATTGTAGTTGGAAGGAGATATCACTTGAGATTGTTTTCTTTCGTGGAAACAATTTTATTTCAGATCTATAATTGTTATTAGATGAATACTATTGTACATATTATCCTTTAAGCAATCAACGTCATTTTTTATATGATTATAGAGATTTGAACTTTTATAGAGTTTTTAACTAGCTTACCTACGTGATGAAAAATTACTAATATGATTCTTTTGACATGATAAATTATGAAAAACTTTGAGAAGAACATATAGTAACTAGATCAACTAAGTTTCTTACGTTTTTTAAATTCTTTACATATCCATGTTCTTGTTAAATCTTGCGTTGATTTTTGCAAGCCATTGACATTGACATCATGTTTATCATTTATTAAGATTGTTGATATATGTCACTTCCAATTAATTCATTATCCCAAATAGTCATTTCATAAAGCTGATTAATAACATAATAGGGGCAGATGTATACAAAAACATAACCTTATGAACATCAATTTAATGAAACATAGAACCTTAGCATTCTTATTAGATGATGCTCAATCCATTTTAAATTAGTATCGGTGATAGTCATGATAAGAAGACAGTGTCATAGGGCTAAATTTGATTATACTAACATATATTTCAAGTGGCTACTTGTATGATCATCAATTTAATGTTAAATATTTTCATGTCAATTGTTGCAATGTTAATGTTGTTTTTTATAATTATAATAGTGCGAAAGAATATGCCAAAATTAGGGTTGTAGGTGGAAAGCTTAAGGGTATTGAAGTAAGTATGTTAAAACAAACATTACATTATAACATGAAATTGATAAATTTTGATTGTAATGTAAGTGAGTTTGTGATATGTAGACACGAAAAGAACTAGCTGAGTTATGGAAAAGTATGACGAAGGAAGGGAAAATCAATTATTTCAAGGATAATGAAATCAATCTCCTTGAAGGTGGAGTGAAACAACCCGGTCCTAGTTATCTAATAATGCATGCCTTTAAACAGAAGTTGCTCACAAGCTGTACTCCCGAGAAAATTACGAATCTTGTTCCAAAATTTGATAAGAGGAATATAAGAGTGATCGTAGAGATGGGACTTGGAGTGTTGTTGGATATTCAATGTTGTAAGCTGAAGGGTTGTTGGATATTCAATCCTAACATTGATGATGGGCTTAATCCTGATCGTTAGATCTGGCTAGGATGATCCCGATCGTTAGATGAGTTTAGGGGTAAAATTGCTTTGCAACTGGAGGAACATGTAGCCCATTGTGAAAGGAATTTCATGTGTATGTGAAATGTATTTTTAGAGTGTTTAGAAGGGATTTATAACATTAAAAATATTTTTAATTTAATATGTAGTGATACTAATGAATTAGATGTTTTTTTTTAAATGAATCCGAATTATTTTTTCTTATATGCTAACAAGTTTTTTATTTCATAAATATTTACATATGAGGTTTGTATTGGAAATGACTAAGTATGTCAAATTTGTGAAGTATATAAACATGTATATTGTGTAAAATGACTAAGCATATGAAAATGATTAATCATGTGAAAATGGTTATTCGTGTGAAAATGACTAAGCATGAAAAAGACTAAGCGTGTGAAAATGACTAAGTGTGTTAAAATGACTAAGTGTGTGAAAATGGTTAAATATGTGAACATAACTAAATGTATGAAAATAGTGTGTAAAAATTGCCAAGTGTGAAAATGGCTAAGTGTATGGAAAGTGGCAAGTGTGTGAAAATGACTAAGTATATGAAAATGATTAACTGTGTGAAAATGACTAAGGATATAAAAATGACCAAGTGTACGAAAATGACTAAGGGTGTGATAATGATCAAGTGTATAAAAATAGTTAAGTGTATCAAAACATTTGTGAAAACGGCTACCTTGTGAAAATAATTAAGCTTATGAAAATAACTTTGCTGAAACGTCTTAAATCTATCCGAGGGACATACTCTGCTAAAACGTGTCAAACGCATTCTAGAAACAATTTTCCTTGAAACATCTTAAACGCATTTCAGGAACAATTTTTGCTGAAAGGTCTTAAATGTGTTCCAAGAACTAACTTTGCTGAAATGTTTTAAACGCGTTTTAGGAACAAAATTTTCATTTCAGGAGCAACCTTTACTGAAATGTTTTAAATGTGTCCCAGGAGCTAACTTTGCTTAAACGTCATACACAAATTTCAGAACAAGATTTGTTGAAATGTCTTGATTACATTTCAAGATGATGGACCCGTTTTAAGTTTTTGAGCTATTTTGATAATCACAAAAGTTGAAGTAAAAGTTACAATGCTAAACATGATAGTTTTTTATGCACTTAAATTTGAATGTCGTCGATACGACTTGATGCGTTTGAGGGTCATCCCATTGGTAATGTCTACCATCATTCATGGAGGTGGTGTCTTGTGGCCCTTCCTATTCGTACAAGCATGCACATAGACAAGTAATCATAATTTTCAGAATAAGCATTTCATAAATAAACATGCATATAGTGACTTCGAGTACATAATTTCTTATCGAATCTTTTATAGCTATCAGCCGCTTCCGGTCACGATGATCATGTAGCGTGCGGTTGGAAAGGTTGTTTCCCTGTGACTTCTATGTCTACGCTAATTATCTCCCCTTTTGGAGCTTGTCATGGAAAGTCCATCTCAAAGTTTTACAATCTTTGGTATCGTGAGTGATTTCTCGGCGGAAGCAGCAATATCGAGGTGATTCTATTTCTTCTTTGGTGGGCAAGTTTTTTTTCAACGACCTTAACCTTGACTCAGGCATCCAACAACGCTTCTACCTTATCCATGGAGTGGCAGAAAGGTGGTGGATCATCTCTTTTGCTTCTGTCCCATTTTGCAGCACCCAATCCTTAGGCCTATGCTATGGCTACTTGCGACGTGTATCTTGTAGGCTTCCATTCAAACCCCCCGCGCTCACTCTACTTCACAACCTTTGGCCTGGACATCAAAGTTTTTGTGCGTTGAGCAGCTACATGGAGGCATGAGAAAGTGACGATGTCAAGGTTCTCCAAATGCACTCTATACTCATTCATCATTCTACATATGCACATCTTCACCAAGGCTTTGTCTTTGAACCATTTGACGTAAGTCATCAGGTCCTCATCTTTCTTTTGACGCTCACGCCCCAACTTAAGAATGCTCATCTTTTCCTCAGACACAAAAAAAATGTCATGAAGGTAGAAACCATATGCGACCATGTTAAAATTGATCCTGGCACCAGATTGATGTACCATGTGTATGCTCGCACAATTAGCAATTCGACTGGGACGTCTTCTGCTAGCGTGGGACGTGTCAGTGCCATCAAATGAGGTGCCATCGAATGAGACTTCATCTGCTAGCGTGGGATATGTGAAGGCTGTCGTGAAGGTTGTTAGAACAATGATAACATTTGCGAGGTTGCTCGAGTGACCCATATTCTGATCAATGTTTGTTGTTCCTGGCCCAGACGAGCCCCCATGATTTATAGGTGGAATCTGTCTATCGACGTCAGTCATGTTCACCGTGTGAGGAGGGATAACATGAACAACAGGAGGTGGTGGAGGAGGATTTTGGGCAATAACAAATAGAGCGGTCCATACCCAACAAGTTGCATATTTTAGCATTAGGGGACCTGGAGGTCTCTCATCCCGTTAGTCTGCTTTGTCTCCGTCATTATAGTAACAGCAACGACGGGGAGGTTGGTTCTCTCCCTAGAAGTAGCCTCTTCCAGGTCATGGTTCTCTATTGTAGGGTTGACATTATCTCATTCTAAATGGGAAGAAGCCCTTGTGATTCTTCCACGCCGAACCATACTTAAGAACAAATGGAGTTTAGATAGGCCACTCCCTAGTGGAGTACCAAAATGTTTAAGGTATTTAGGATGAAGTGTGATTTGAGTGACCTAATCTACGATAAGTAAGCCTAGGAACATGGGAGTTAGTGGTCGGAGGGTGAAGGAAAAACAACATTAGGCACTTGCCGGAAGGTGACAAATACATTTCAAACTCTAAGGTAGGTGAGAACGTTGAGGAGAGAATATTCTCAAGGTTTAGTCTCAGGATCGTTGAGAATTAAATGCCCCCAGAATAATACCTAGGGTTTTTTATATAGATAGGATTAGGTGGGGACCACAAGCGTGCCCCTACTATTGTCATTGCAATCACATTATAATCACGCCCTAACACGTGACCACCCTTAAATCATGCTCACAGTCGTAAAAAGTCATGACATTCATGACTCGTGCTCACTTTCCATGCTCAAACTAGTCGTGCCTTTGTGACATCGAGTAGCTGTATAAGAAGCACACAGACGTTAGATTTATACTATATAAGGGCCCCGTAGGACACCACTTGTCGTCGGACCTCCCCGGTGACGGATGCACGGCCATATACAGATAGCGCGACACGGGCCAACCGCAGTGGGGCACCCTCCCCGACGCGGGTTAGCTCGCTTCCCGTCGTGGGGCACTTCCCCCATGGCGGGTCAAGCCCCCTACCCGTCGTGGGCACCCCCCACGATGAGTTAAGCTGCCTCTACCTGTCATGGGCACCCCCCCCACAAAGATCAAGTCCCCTCTACCTGTCGTGGGCACCCTCTACGTCGGGTCAAGCCCCCTCTATTCGTCGTGGACACCCCCCCCCC
>QANY01006035.1:1115030-1237716 GCA_003255025.1 Datisca glomerata
CCCCCCCCCCCCCACGATGGGTCAGGCTCTTGTTCCAGCCGTGGGCACCCCCCATGGTGGGTCAAGCCCTTCCACCCACCGTGGGCACCCCCCACAGTGGGTCAAGCTGCCTTTATGCGTCGCCGGTGTGACCCCCCAATGAAGAGTGCATTACTCAACTTCCCGTTGGGCATTCCCGATGGCAGATGGACATACGCGTCCCTAGACCAGTGGGTCCTGTATTGCGTCTCTTTTTACCTTTCTCTATCAGCAGGAGGCACATCCAAGGTGCCTAAGGAGGCCATACCCTTCGAGTAGTTCTTCCTCTCTTGATATAGCGTAATCTTGTCCTAATACTACCAGATCACAACCCCCAGATTGTTTCCAGACAAGGAAGAGCCTTCGAGCTTTTGTCACTTAGCTCGAAAGCGAGACTTAACACTTAACATACAATCTCAAAATGGGTTCGCCACCTTTATAGGTCCAGGTGTGGCCCTTACAAGCATATTTTTTAGTACCCTATTTCGGCCTTATCATGCCATGTAGGCGCTATCCTATTTTGTCCTTGAGTTCCACATGTATACTCAGACACGTCATTCGTGATGATGAGGTGCACTATCTACTCATTTTTTATTAAAAAATAACCTTCCATTTTAATGTACTAACAGAACCTTTAAAACATTAAACAACACCACTTTGAAATCATAAAACTGAAAATTACACACATCCCTATCTCCAAAATTATCCAAACCACATCACTTCACCCTTCCCTAATTCCGTTCACCCCTGAACTCCACATGAATCCAAATGAAATCCACGCACGCTGCCAAAGAACAGAGCAAATTACACCCTCCAACTTTTGAGATTGATGCCAAGATTTCAGTTTAGGATACTTCTAATTTGCGGTTTTGTTAGATTTTCTTCTTTGTATTTTTATGTTTTCTTCTCTGCTTTTCTTCTTTGGGTTTGAAGATTGATGATGAGACTTGGGTTTGTGTATTCTTCTCTTCTTGCAATTCTTGAATGACATGTTAATTTGGGATTTATGATAGCTGAAAAAATTTGGGATTTATCATAACTGAAAATTTTTTGCTTCTAGTAATTTGGAATTTATGATAGCTGGAAAACTCATGCTTCTCGTAATCTGGTAATCTGGGATTTATGATAGGAGTGTTGTTCAGGGGTGAACGAAGTTGGGGAAGGGTGAAGTGAGGTGAGGTGGTTTGATATTTTTGAAGAGTGGGATGCGTGTGATTTGTAGTTTTGTGATTTTAAAACCGTGTAGTTTTGTGTTTTTAACAGTTCTGTTAGTTCATTTAAACATAAAGTTATTTCTAATACAAAATGTAAGTTTAAGATTATAAATGATAGAATTAGAAGTCTAAAATTACAAATGACAACGACTACAAAGTTAGATGGTGTAATTTATATTTTTTTTCAATAATAATTATTGTAGTTATATATAGGATTACTCACTAGACAATTTTGGATGCCTGCAAAAAGAATCATTGTGCATTGCTTCAACTTCAATGGGAAAATGTATCATTTAGTTAAAAAGAGTTTGCCCTAATTACTGGACTGAATTGCTCACCGTATCCAACTATAGAGAAAGGTTCATTACTCGCGGGGGAGTTGCTGGGTCGGTAACTTCCCAGCCTCCAAGAGTATATCAAGGATGGACTTGACAATGGTATTTACAAGGATGCGGGAAGCAAAGGATAGGAACAAGGTGTTGATAGCAAAATTATATTGTTTTGAGAATATACTACCATTTAGGCAAAAAAGCATGTATTGTTTCAGAACGGAGAAAGATGCTAGAAGTTGGAAACATCTTTGAAAAGTATCCTTAGAGTAGAGTATGTTATGGCATGAAATAAGATTCGATAAGAAATTCTTTGATAAGAAATTCTTTCACAAATCTAGATAAAACTGGTTTTGGATTTCATGGATTCTCGGTATGAATAGCTTTGGCACTAGAAATCCAACGTTGAGTTTAGACTATGATTCTTATGCAAAAAGGTGCTAGCGTAATCAATTGAGAATCAGATAGATTGCAAGAGTGGAAATATTTACAAGAAAAGAGTTTTAGCGAAACAAAGGTTAATTTTTGTGTATAATTTTAGCTACAATTGTTGTACTTATTGGGACATGAATAGTGACTTGTCCAAGACGTAATTTTGATCAGCAACGAGGAAGAGAGTGATTTCATGAGGCCATTCAAATAGACAAATAACGTGATAAATACATAGACAGAAATAATGTATAATGAATCAGATCTGACACATAATTAAAATTGACTTATTTGTAATTCAAATTCTATAACGTCAAATACTCTCTAAACGAATAAGTGAGACATCATTCTCAATAATGATCGGAATAACATTATAATAAATATAATCATTATCCTCGTTTCATCATTGTCAGCCAACAAAATAATTGATATTCATCCCATGTTCAAAATATTAAAATATTAAATTATTAAACAACAATATATTTACATCTAAATTAAGCACTGATATATATAAATTAATTGATTATTTAATATATGTTTGTTGATATTTGCACTCTAATGGCTAAATTAGACGCAAAACTTATTAATATTATTTACATATAATAACATTGTCAACGCCACGTGATTATATACTATTATGCATGTGCAAATATAACTAATAGAATTATTAACACAATATTTTACACAAAATTATGTAGATATAAAAACTATTTTATTTATTAATGCTACATCATGGTTTGCTAAGCATTTGTTAGTTTTGGATTGTTTAGTTTCTTTTATTTATTTTCTGGTTTTGTTCATGGTTGGTTATTGTGTTTGGGAGGGCATTATTTTTCTTCGTTTGTAACCATCCTCGATGCTTCGCTTGTAACCATCCTCGATGCTTCGCTTGTAACCATCCTCCATGCTTCACTTGTAATTACAGTATTCCTCCGCCATAAGTGAGGGCCTATTTATAAACTTGGGACGGGGCCAGTAGCGTGTGGCTATCGGCTCTTCGCTAAAATCTAAGCATTTGTAAAATGTTCTCACTAAGGTACTAATTTGATTAAAAACTTTTTTCCTAAAAACTCATTATCATGTTTTTTTTAAATGAAAATATATTAACAAAAAATATACTTATAAAAATACAAGGCCATACCTCAAGGAAAATAACATATACATGAATAAATGACCTATATTCCTAGACCTAGGTCAACCAAGGAAACAAAGGTAAATATCTTGGACATGTCCAAGAAGTTTCGACGAAGTCTAGTTCTATGACAAGCCTTTATAGGAATGCCCTTACAAAATATAAAGTTAACGCAAAGGTCAACAATAAACTACCGGCTAAAATCCTAGTCAAGTTCAAGAGGAAAGCAACAACAAACATAAACACATTTATAAATCATGCTCTAAGATACAAACTTTTAAGCAAATAAACCATAAATCACCTCAAATAAGCTCCAGGTACCTGCATGTAGATAGAAGAGATACAAATCATCCAACATCCAACATCCAACAGATCAATACAAAAAATAAATGGCCTTTATAACACATGACTCTCAGCTTATAAGATGAAACTAAAGCTCGATCAAATAAATAAACAAAACAATAAAAAGACGTGCCAAGGAATGCCTTTATAGGACATGCCTATAAATACAAATTCCACAACATGAGATTGGGGAGGAGGGGCTCTTATATATAGAGCTTACGAAGACAAAACCACAAAATCAAGCAGTTTCTAAAATGTTGGGGTCCACGCCCCATTTGTCAACCAAGTTGATACTAGTGATGTCCTCCCTGAACCCATTTGCATGAAAAAATATGCCCTCTCACATCATCTTATATTAGCTTAACAATTATTATTGTGTCCCTTAACTTGCCCTCAGACACTCTAGAGTTCATTTCTTTTCAAATGTAGTACACGAAAGATGAAAAGGCAACTCTAAGTAAATATACCCTCAAAGTTTTACTCTTGATCCATACTAATAACTACGAGATCAATTGGGTCCAATTTGAAGCTTTACATGTCAGTTCACAATTCTCCAACAAGGATCTTCACACTGATTTAGCACAATCACATTCAATGAACAAATAAGAGTTGGATTCAACATGCTCCACACAGATTGTACGATCAAGTAAACCCCTAATTTGAGGCTGATTTCATCATGCAATTCTATCTCTAGTGGCCAACTTGTTGCGAAAGGCCAACCAAGAGATCTACTAACAAAATCCATCCCATGTTTCAACATGGGGTGAATACATCTACTAACAAAATGCTATTACTAAGATAATTTGATAGAAATCTTGAGGATTAAAAAGATTGACAAAAATGTGAAAACTGTTATTTATTATAATTTTTAACTTCAACTTCCACCAAATCCATCCCATTAGTAACGTTGTCTTCCTTTGCCAGGCATAATACCCTCACTTGATGAACCCGGCCCAGAAGATAGCCCAAGCATCTCAACTCAATACGTCCCTCGTAACTCTAAAAAACATAGGAGAACATTAAGACTAAGTCATTTAAAAAAAATAAAAAATAAAAAATAGTTAAGGATAGAAGAAAAAATAAAAAATAGTCAATCTTCAAATCTCAAAAAATTTAAAATTTCGATGCCAAAAACATACCCTGTTATCTATCAAAATTAAATGAAATGTTCAAAAGATTTATATAATAAATATCATATATATAAAATATTTTTATGATATATTTAATATATATTATATAACTTTTTAACTAATTTTCCATGGGTAGCACTGAAATCTTTTTGGTCACACAATTTCTTTTATTTTGCATGCGTCTAAAGGTTATTTTTATTTTTTATACTTATAAGGATTATTTGTAAATATTCTCTACATCGAGGTCCTGTATAGTGGTCCCCTCCTCTGAATGACACCCATCTACCGTAACAAGGATTATTTGTAACATTGCAGACCACCTCTTTGTCCTTCTTCAGCACTTCTTCAGCATCTCTACTACCTACTCTTGACATACATGCATCTTCCTGTTCCCCTGCTCTCCTCCTCCTCCATCACCCGTCGTACAGGCCAACCCTGAACAATGATATAGTCCAAAGCCAATACAGGTGGAGGCGATTTCCTGATGAAGCCAAGAACGGAAGGAGGGACTTGAACCCTCAACCTCAGCCTTGGCAAGGCTATGCTCTACCATTAAGCTATTATCGCCAGCTGTGATATTGATGAAGCACTACTGAGCGATTCACGTATCATTGAGACATGTGACTTTTATTTTTCCGTTAGACCACCCTCTTTACCACTAACGAGAAATGAGCACAAGTAGGTAGGTGGTTAGGGGGAGATTGGGGCTACCTTTTCAATCAATCTTTGGCCTGTTAGTATTGTCATTTGTGCGAGTTATAAGGAGTCTTGGTCTCGAGTCAAGTTGGTGGGGAGTCATTTCATTCTCATAACTCAAGTTGGTGGGGAGTCATTTCATTCTCGTAACTCAAGTTGGTGGGGAGTCATTTCATTCTCGTAAAGTTGGTGGGGAGTCATTTCATTCTCGTAACTCAAGTTGGTGGGGAGTCATTTCATTCTCGTAACGGGAGTGAGTGCTCCGCAAGACTAGACTAGTGACTCACTCGTCTCATTCCCCTATTCAAGAGCATTTCATCCGATGAACTAGATCTGTCCGGCAACTAGAGGGATCCATCAGGGTTAATATTACTCTGGTTTCCCCTGCTTTCAGCCAAGGACCGTATTGGAACTTTGGTTCCTTCCTCCCGTCCCTTCCATATTTAGAGCTTCACAATCCTTCCATTTATGGCTATGAAGACCGCAGTTAAAATAGAAATTTGGTAATCGTTCGTATGAGAAATCAACCCAGAAATGCTCCTTATCATTCCCTAATCTTATATCATCCCCCTTCTTAAAGGTTTGGAAGAAACGATAAGCACCCTAGCGCAAATTTATTTTCCGCAATACCCCCGTCTGGCTGTTCGTCCACTTCTACTAATTTTTGAACTGCTTTCCCTATGAACTATCCATTTCCTTGAACATACCTGAAAAAGGTAGATTAAAAATTTGAATCCACACACCAACTCTCTAAGGGAAACCTCTAACGGTTGGATTCATTCACCTCTCTATATACCCCCAAAGAATTGTCGAAGTGCTAAGGCTTGTTCATAAACACCCGCTTTCAATCCAAATGGTGGGGGAAGGATACAATGAAGATACCATCACCTACCACCTTAATCAGGGCCCCCTTACTCAGTCTCAGTAAACTCAGAAGAGTGGTCTTGAGAGCGTCCTTCTATATTGCTTTCTTGGACAAAACCTTAAAAAGAATACCAAACTTTGGGTCTAGAAGATTTCTACTCTTAGATTCTCCAACCTCGAAAATTCCCTCCTCCTTAGCAGTTAAAGATGAGAATCACACAGACCACTTCCTCCATCATAAAACCTTCGGCATATCTCCTCTCCTCACGAGAGACTTTACTAATAATGAGCTCATGAAACGAATACTAGGTCGAACTTTAGGGCGTTTGAATCTCTCTTGATTTGATACCACGTTGAAATAGTAAATGATGAATATTGAGATTACATGAATTACATAAAAGAATCATGTTTATTGAATCATGAAGAAGATTAAAAGAAAATGGAACAAATAATAAAATCAACCCAATATGTATACACCAGATAAACAAACTGTTGGATTTAACTTTGAATTAAAATATGTGCTTTTAGTTCATAAGTTCAAAAATATTTAACCCAAACTACTATTTTATTTAACTTCAAATGTTTGCATCCTTTCTTTTTTAAATGTTTATTCTCATCCGCGTTGCATCGTGGTTCATTCAACTACTGTCAAATAAAAAAAATCACTACCATATGGCAAGTAAAAAATTGTTTTATAAATTAGAATAGAAATAAAAACTAATCTAAACTAATGTACTGTTACGTGCTATTTGTTTTTTCTTTTAATTTAAAAAATGCATGTATAGAACCAATTGAATGTGTATAATCAATCTATTGAATGTGTACAGGTAATACTAGATTCATTATGTATTTTTAAGATAGTCTTATCAAATTTTATGCTACCTAAGAGAATTAGCTAAAAAATTGATGGGTTAATTTGAGACTTATTATTTATTTATAATTTATCTTTGGATACTTTATATATATATATATATATATATATATATATANAAAAAAAAATTCCCCTCTATGTCTCATTTATATACTATTAAAAATTAAAAAAAAATAATAGAAGATTCTCATATGTGTTGCACGTGGTTCATTCAACTACAATCAAATAAAAATATTACAAAAATATTACCACCGTTTGGCACGAAAAATTATTTTGTATAAAAAAATCATTAGAATAAAAACAAAAGCTAATCTAAACTTATTTACAGTTGTGCGCTATTTATGCTTTCTGTTAATGCATCAAAATGCTTCTTATAGAATCTATTTTATGTGTCATAATCAATCTATTGAATGTGTATATATCATATTATATTCATTATGCATTTTTAAGGTAATATTGTCAACTTTCATACTACCTAAAAACGTTAGCTAAAAAAATAATAGGTTAATTTGAGACTTATAATTAATCTTTTGATATTTTATATAGTGATAATTAGGAGAAAAAGTCATTGAAATTTGTAATTTAAATAAAATGGTTGAAAAAAATTTCTTATAGGTTTTCATGTTTAATTTGAGTTTGAGGTTAAGGAGAATGTAGAAATTTCAAAAATAGTTAGAATATCATTCTCCAAAAATGTTTCCCCCTCTAGCCTCATTTGTTTATAGTATTAAAATTGTTTATTTAACATTTAAATTCTACTAGTGTATAAAAGTTTGAAAAAAAAAGCACTCTTCCCGAAAGCCTCTCTCTCCAGACTCTTAGGCTTTTCATGGATCTTTTGCTTCATGATGTTCGTTGATTGTTGATTTATAGACCCTATATGACTAAGATTATAGGTATTTAAGAGGAAAGAAGGTATTCGGGATAAGGAAAAACAAGCTTTGCATGGAGGAATTATGCATGGGTTATGTGACTACTCTAAGATCGTTGGAGAAAGCTCAGAAAGGTATTGATAATGGTGTTGTCGAAGCTGACGAAGGTGTTATTACGAGTTATGGTGGATCTCTTAGTACTTAGAATAATTTGAATGATGAGGAAGCTTGTTCAGTGGTTAAGAGAGGACGTGGAAGACCTCCTAAACCTAAAGCTCAAGTTCAAAATCTTGTGGACAATAGGGTGGCTTCGCAGGTCTTGACTAACTCTCCTTTTTTGGAGAATAAGGAATGTCCTTCCCCCAAAGGTACTTTTATGCTTTCTGGTTTAACGACAAGCCCTAAGAAAACTGGTAGTACCTCTTTTACAAGGAATATAACTGGTAGTACCTCTTTTACGAGGAATATTAATGGCATGAGAAATTTCCTGTTTTACCCTCTTCTCCTAACAAAGGTGAAGACAACTACTTGAAGAATAATGTAGTTTCTTCCACCCTAGCTGCAAAGCCTGCTGAAAGACCCGTGATTGGGGAACCTCAAAAAGATTCTGGAGAACCTAGAAAAAAGACTTGGCTAGATAAAGTGAGAAAGGACAAAGTGGCTTAACCAATTCATTAGGATAAGCCAAAGAAGGGTGAGGCTAATGGAAAATATAAGATTAGCTCGGATATCTTGTAGGAACGCATTAAACATTGGGAGAATACCCTGGCTTGGTCATTTCCTAGATAAAAAAACCTGCATTTCATCTAGTTAATCAAGCTACCCATCGATATTGGGATAGAAAGGGATTGTAAGAGGTTTTTGAGACAGAATCATGTTGTTTCTTTCTTAATTTCAACTCAGCTAAAGAAAGGGGAGGAGTTTTCCAAGAAGGACCATGGTATATGCTAGGTAGACATATTATTCTTAAGGTTTGGTCTCTTGATCTATAGCTCACTAAAGATGAGATGCACTATATTCTTGTATAAGTTAAATTGTGAAATCTCCCTGCCATTCTGTGGACTCCTAACGGAATTAGGAATGTTACTAGCATAGTCAGAAAGCCTATTCTCATGGATCCAGTGATAGCTTCAGGTGCTAAACTTCCTTTTGCCAGAGTTTGCATGGAGATAGATGTCTTTTCAGAGCTACCTACACTTTGGATATTGATTTGGGGGACTGTGGTCTTGACACTGTCCAACCTAAGATTGACTACCAAGGAATAGATGCAAACCTTGTGGAGTATTTGGCCATGACTATACCATTAAAAAGGATGTTCAACAGTAACCTACCACTAAGCAGAAGCTAAAGACGGTTAAAACAGCTAAACAAGAGTGGGTTAAAGTTACTAGAAAAGGAAAAGAAGTTGATAATGAACATGAGTTAGTTGGCCCCATAAATGATACCTCCTTGAAGCTACTCTACACTTTGGAGGAGGATTGATTTCTTAATTAACTAGAGACAGCTACACTTAGGACATAGTTGAAAAGACTACCAAAGAGAGTGTAGGAGGGATTGTCCAGAGTTTTGAAACTAATTCTCCTATTATTTTGAAGCCTAAAGAGGAGGATAGTCCTCCTAGTAGTGCTAACCTGATCTCTAGAAAGAAACAGAGAGACACAAGCTGTAACTAAACTTAGAGCTACAAGTGTGAACATGGTGAGCAAGTCATCAAGTATTTCTCCTTTTACATGAATAATTTTGATGTCTGAAATACTAGAGGTTTTAATAAACCTAGAAAACATACTGAGGCGAGTAGGTTATATAGAGATTTCAATTTGAGTTTGTGTGGTTCTAATAAAACTAGAAAACAATCCAGTATTGTAGATTCTACTACTGAAGCCGAATATATAGCGGCTCGTGAAACTGCGAAAAAATGGTTTGATTCAAAAAGTTCTATATTGATCTAGAAATGGTTCTAGATATGGATAAGCCACTAATCATATACTGTGACAAAAGTGGGTGGTAGCTAATTCAAAGGAACTAAAGAGTCATAGGAGGGGCAAGCACATTAAGACAAAAAATCATATTGTAAGAGAGATCGTACACCGATAAAATATGGGTGTTATGAAGATAGCGTCAGATGAGAACTTGACTAATCCTTTTACCAAGACACTTCCAGCGAAGTCATTTGAGGGTCATGCATGAAATATAAGGTTGAGAGAGATGCCACATTTGTTTTAGGGCAAGTGAGAGATTGTTGGGCATAGTGCGCTCAAAGCATGTGTAAAGACATTTTTATTTAAAAATTAATAATAATACATTTTTCTTATAATTGTATTCTCTGAATTATTATTGAAAAATTAATATAAATATCTAAAAATTTCATTTTCATTAATGAGATACTATCATCTTGTACTAGTACAAGAGGATTAAGATTATAGTGAATAAAATAGTCTGTAACATATTAAAGTATGAAATCTTTAATGAATGGTTGCTAGTACTGTTCGCTAAACATTTTGAATGAATGTGATCTAGATCGGTGATGTGGATAGGCATCTTACTGAAGATATTTTATATAGTTAGATTATATAGGACATGACCACTGTGAATTAATATATTTATTAACTTACTGTTTATTATAAAAAAATTAATACTCATCAATCAATTGATCATATGTAGATCAGTCTAAATCCTAAGTAGTCATAAAGTCTTATACATGTCTACTAGATCTTTTGATTCACTCGTTAAGATTTGTTTCTAAAATAGGCTAGTGACTTTTATTTTAGAGATTCAGTGACATGAATGGCTGGGAACATGATCTTATAAGATTTAGAATCCAAGCTTTCATTGTTAATTCTAGGACTAGATAGTTATTGAGCTTAAATTTATAATATAGTGATAAATTAATCGTTCACTAGTGAATTAATGGTACTTAAAGATCAATAGGTAATTAAAAGAGTAAAATGATAATTTTAAAAGTGTACGGACCAATGATTGGAGGACATAACTACTTGAGATTACTCAATAAATATATTACGTAATTAATAAGTGTGTAATTTCATATTTATGGTGGAGTAATAATAGAATTAGTAAATAAGATTATTAAATTAAAGAGTTAAATTAATAATCTAGTTTATTAAAGCTTAAAATTATGAGTCAATGGTCTCCAAGCCACTTCTGTACTGCACAATCTAAAGTGTGAATTTTTCAAGACATAAGAAAATGACTAGTTTACAAAAGGAATTGAGTTTCCAAGACAAGTATATAATTATAAGATAATTATATCTCATTGATTAATTGAGAATTAATTAATATATTTCCAGAAATATTAATTAATTATTTATTTATATGGATTAGTCATGAATTAATCAATATCGAGACAGTATATTTAATTTGTGAAATTAAATAATATTATATTATTATAAAATGATAATTTAATTTTAAATTAAGTTATCAGTTAATTTTGAATTAATATATAAGTTAGTTGATAGGTTTTATTGTTGGAGGTTATACTCTCAAAGCATGTGTATTGACATTTTGATATGCAATTTAAAGATGATTACATTTTTCTTATTATTGTTCTTTAAATTATTATTAAATAATTTATATAAATATCCAAAAATTTCATATTCATTAATGAAACTATGATCTTATATTAGTACGAGAGGATTAAGATCATAGATAATGAATAAAATTGTCAGCAACATATTAAAATATGGAATCTTTAATGAATGGTTGCTAGTACGGTTCACTAAGCATTATGAATACGTGTGATCTAGATCCGGATCATTAACGTGGATAGACATCTTAATGAATGTACTTAATATAATAAAATTATATATGACAGGACCGATGTGAATTAATATATTTATTAACGTGCCGTTTATCATAAATATTTAATACACATCAATTCGATGATCATATGTAGATCACTGAATCATGAGTAGTAATGAACTCCTATGCATGTCTACTGGATCTTTTGATTCACTCGTTAATATCTGTTTGTTAATCAGGTTAGTGACTTTTGTTTTGGAGATTCAGTTATGTGGATGGCTGAAGAATTGATCTTATAAGATTTGAAATCTAAGCTTTCTTAACGGATAATATATTGGTTCCCTTAAATGTTAATTCTAGAACTGAATGGTTATTGTGCTCAAATTTATAATGTGATTATAAATTAGTCATTCACTAGTGGATTAACGGTACTTAAAGATCAAAAGGTAATTAGAAGGATAAAACTGTAATTTAACAAGTTCTAACTTACGAACTAATAATTAGAGGACAGAACTACATGAAATGATTATGTTAGTGCACTACATGAGAATACTCTATAAATACATTCTATAATATCTAAAAGTGTAATTTCATATTTACAGTGGAGTAATAATGAAATTAATGAATAAGATTATTTAATCAAAGAGTTCAATTAATAATCTAGTTTATTGGAGTTTATGATTATAGGTTCATGGTCTCCAAGTCACCTCTATACTACGCTTTCTAGGGTGTGAATATTTCATGACATTAGAAAAGGACTGACTTGCAAAAAAAATTATTTTGTGTAAGTAAATAATTATGAGATAAATATGTGTGACTAATTAATTAAGAATTAATTAATTAAATTATTTATATATTTATATACACACACACATATATAATTATCATTTTTTTTATTATCAATAAGTAAGACAAAATATCTAATTTATGAAATTAGATAATTAAATTATTATTATATAATAATTTAAATAAACTAAATATGTTATTTGTAAAATAAAAGATAAGTTAATTGATAGGGTAATCAAATATGTTAATTTGAATTAACTGATATCTAGATAATTATATGATTAAAATAAATATTTAATTCACAGTAATTATCACGTGTCAATCACTGATAGAGTATCAGAAATTGGCATGAACTACTGTGGTGCCACGTGACACAAAAATAGTGACTATCCAAACAGTAGTGCCACATGACACTACATTGGTGTCGTGAGGCACAGTGCCTTAAGGTACTGTGCTGGCTGAGGGCACACTGTAGTGCCATGTGGCACTACAGTTGTGCACAATTAGAGATGGATCCTACTGTAATTGGTAATTTTACAATTAAATATTATATCAGTATATCCCTAAAAATCGGATACGTCATTATCTAGAATATGTACGGATTTTATTCTAATGACCTAAGTGGTTGAAAGAAAATGCGAAAATCAGTTGATCTGATGATCAGTTCGTCAATCAAGAGTTGAATTTTGAATACAATTGGTGTCAAAGAGATTTCTTCTATGATTAAATGATTTTCCGATCCAGTTCCTCCACCACCACGAACCCTAGTTAGATTCATGCATGATACACTTTTTAGTTATTCGGAGAACCCAAGTACTCTCTTTTGGATCTAGGAAACAGCTTTCAGAGATCTTTTTTCCTTTTGAAAGATACAGGAGCGAAACAATCAACCCTATTGATATTGGAAGAGCCAAAAGATTCTTCCAATGTCTCATTTCTGGGTTCAATGAAACTCATAGGTATAGGGTCAAATAGAGATCTTTTCTTTCGACCATCTTTCGATCGTTAATACGATATATAAGGACCGCTACTACAAATAGTACTACATCGTGAAATATTGATTGCTTGTTGAACCCTGTGAATTGCATACTCCGAATTCGGGAGTCTAAGAGTTTTATAAAACGTTCTTGATGGAAAAAATGTGAACGAAAGATCCCACTAAATTGAATTAGGTCCATGAATCTAAGAAATAGTGAGATATTTATCAAATCTCTAAAAAAATAATCATCACGTTCTTTTAGAAATTCATCTCACTAAAGTCATTCTTAGCAAATTTCTTGATCTCATGTGTTGAGAACATCTAGAAATAGAAAAAATGTCTTGTAATATTCTACGTGCTTACACACATCCTAGCGTATTTAGGTTTAACTTAGAAGATCTTGGTGGATCTCGGAATCTCTGATCATTGGAACGATTTCGTGGGAACGGAGGATAGATCAATTTTTGCAAGGACACTAGATATAGACTATAAGAAGTATGTGATTTCTAACCTTGTATGTTGTAGATTAACTTATAAATATATAATAGATAAGGACTGATTGAAAAAGAGTTCTCAATAAAAGTTTTAATTTGATTATCGTGGCGTTGCGCAAGTTTTGTTTTATTAAAAGATTCGATTTTTATTAAAAATTTAATTTTTAAAAGGCCACGCGCCTTCACGCTTCCGCCAGTAAGTGGCATCAGAGCGGCCTTTATATATTTATATGTTAAATGTTGTATAATTTACTGGTACTTGAAGCTTGTTTAGTGGAATGTGATTTGTCATCCTGAATACTTGATTCAAGAGATACTAACTATGTATGTTCTTCTTTGCAGATGCTTGATTCGTTAAGGGAGCTGGCTGATGGCGAGGTCGTTTTGAGAGTTGGTAGTGACGCGCTCGTGTCAGCAAAAGCATTAAGGACAATCCATTTACTTTTTGGATATAATTACTTAGTTTTTAACAATATATATTATATTCTTGGTTTTCAAGGAATTTGATTTCTCTTCCATTTTTACAAGAACAGTTATTGGAAGTTCTTTCATAAATAAATAGTTTATTATTTCTAAGAATGGATTCGATATGTGTCATGCTAAAATTATAAACAGACTGTACATACTTAAACCGACTGAACGCATGTTAAATAATTCTAAATTATTTAAAGTAGCAAAACCTAAAAATAACGAACGACAAAAGAGTTTCTCATGATGATAACACATATTTATGGCATCTTAGGTTAGGACATATTAATCTAGATAGGTTAAACAGGTTAACAAAGCATGGTGCTTTGAGAGAGCTAAAGTTGGAACTCTTCCTGATTGTGAATCCTGTCTAGAGGGTAAAATGACCAAGAGACATTTCACAAGAAAGGTCTAAAGAGCCAATGAACCACTTGATTTAGTACATAGTGATGTCTGTGGACCAGTCAATGTACAAGCTAGAGGTGGGTATGAGTATTTTGTAACTTTCATTGATGACTACTGAAGATATGGTTATAGTTACCTAATGCATCGAATGTCTGAAAATTTTGGAAAATTAAAGACTTCAAGGCTGAAGCTAAAAAGCAATTAGGTAAATCATTGAAAACCCTTCGATCCGATCGAGGTGGTGAATACTTGGATTTAGAATTCAAAGATTTTGTTGGAGTTTGGAATCCTATCCCAGCTCACAACACTTGGAACATCATACCAAAATGGTGTTGCAAAGAGGAATAATAAAACCTTATTGGATATGATTAGGTCGATGTTAAGCTACACATCATTATCACTTACATTTTGGGGATATGCACTACACACGGCAAACCAATGAGATTGAATTAACTGATAATTAAATATTCATAGGGTTAACTAAAATAGTGATTGGGAGAAGGTTGATGTCTTCATCATTAGTACAACACTGTGAGGTACAGTGAGGGCCTTAAGATGACTTTGTTTTCATCCCCCTAAGGAAGGTTTCAAGTTATACCAATACCAAGGTTGGACTTCTTAAGAAGATAGGAGGAAGTGATATAGTTTAGTTTTGACCGACCCTAAGGCGGGATATTCTAAATGAAGTCTTTAAATCTCAGGTGATGGGTTACACTCACAAAGTCACAATTAAGCTTTTATGTAGATAGTTGTGACTTGACCAAATAAGCGATACCCTATTGTTAAAAGAGAAAATATGAGATATTTTAAATTTTAATTAATGAGGATGAGAATGTCTCATAGACAGTCTGAGGTTAATCTAACCGACTGTAAGGTGGCACATTAATCATTAGGTTATTTTATCGTGATTAGTAAATGCTAAATTTATGTGTTTATTATGATTACATTCATGCATGACGTCTACTTTTTGAATTCTAAATATTTATCAATTATATTAAATCATGTATGTTTTAAATTTCAGTTATCAATAATATGTCCACCATGGGCAATCATGTTATTGCTTTACTCGCTTTTAAGAAATTGAATGGTTATAATTTCGTACGTTGAAACTCAACTATGAACTTAATGTTGATGTGTGAGAACCATAAGTTCGTTCTGACTGAGGAATGTTCTGAGCAGCCCGCTGCTAATGCCCCTAAGAATGTTAGGGACAAATATGATACTTGGATCATATCAAATAACAAGGTGAAGTGCTACATGCTTGTGAGCATGAATGATATTTTGAGAACCAAGCATGAAGCTCACACCAATTTTTTCTGCGTTCACGACCGACTATGTTATGAAAAATTTGCAATTCAACATGACTTAATTGTTGAATGAACTGCAGACTTTTGAGTCACTCAACCTTAGAAGGACCAAAGAGGGCAAGGAAAATGTTGTCGAGCAAAATCCTTCTTCCAATATTGTTAAGAACAAGAAATAGAAGAAGAAAAATGGTAAGGACAAGAGTAAGAAGAAAAGAGTAAAGAAAGCCATGACATCGCCGAAAGCCAAAAAGAATAAGAAAGGCAGCAAGCCCAAAGGAAAGTGTTTCCACTGTGGGGTTGAAGGTCATTAGAAGAGAAACTGTAACAAGTATCTCTCTGATCTGAAAAAGAAAGGTAAATATGATTTACTAGTACTTGAAGCTTATTTAGTGGAATATGATTTGTCATCTTAAATACTTGATTCAAGAGACACTAACTATGTATGTTCTCGTTAAGGGAGCTGGCTGATGGCGATGTCATTTTGAAAATTGGCAATGGCACGCTCGTGTCAGCTAAAGTATTAGGGACAATCCATTTACTTTTTAGATATAATTACTTAGTTTTAAACGATGTTTATCATATTCCTGGTTTTTTGAGGAATTTGATTTCTCTTTCATTTTTCCAAGAACAGTTATTCGAAGTTCTTTCATTAATAAAGAGTTTATTATTTTTAAGAATGGATTCGATATCTATCATGCTAAAATTATAAACGGACTGTATATACTTAAACCGACTAAACGCGTGTTAAGAAATTCTGAATTATTTTAAGTAGCCAAACCTAAAAATAACAAACTACAAAGAGTTTCTCTCGATGATAACACATATTTATGGCATCTTAGGTTGCATATTAATCTAGATAGGTTAAATATGTTAACATAGCATGGTTCTTTGAGAGAGCTAAAAATTGGAAGTCTTCCTGATTGTGAATCATGTCTACAGGGTAAAATGACCAATAGACATTTCAGAAGAAAGGGTTAAAGAGCCAAGGAACCACTTGTGTTAGTCGTGAGTATTTTGTCACTAGCCAATGTACAAGTTAGATGTGGGTATGAGTATTTTGTCACTTTCATTAACGAGTACTCAAGATATGGTTATAGTTACCTAATGCATCGAAAGTCTGAAACTTTTGGAAAGTTTAAAGACTTCAAGGCTAAAGCTGAAAAGCAATTAGGTAAACCATTAAAATCCCTTTGATCCGATCGAGGTGGTGAATACTTTGATTTAGAATTTAAGGATTTTGCTAGAGTGTGGAATCTTATCCCATCTCATAGCGCCTGGAACACCACAGTAAAATGGTGTTGCATAGAGGAGTAACCGAACCTTATTGGATATGATTAGGTCGATGTTAAGCTACTCATCATTCTCACTTACATTTTGAGGATATGCGCACTACACACGGCAAACCAGAGAATACATAGTTCCTGCAAAAGAAAGCCCGGTGCAACGTCGTAGTGGAATGATTGTGAGATAACTAGTTTGCTACAAACTAGAGTCACATGTCTTAGTGTCAGACACTAATAAGGATGATCCATATGAAGAAGTAATGGATGATCCTGAAAAAGAGAAATGGCAAGATGCCATGAACCAGGAAATAGAATCTATGTAATACAATTCCGTCTGAGAACTTGTAGATCCACCTGAAGATGTCAGGCCCATTGGATGTAAATGTATCTTCAACAAGAAAAGCAGTGCAGATGGGAAAGTAGATACTTTCAAGGCACAGTTAATAGCCAAGGTCTAGACATAAAGGGATGGGGTCGATTATGAAGAGAGATTCTCCCCTATGGCCATGCTAAAATCCATTTGCATCCTTTTGTCCATAGCCGCTAGTTTTGGCTATGAGCTATGGAAAATGGACGCCAAGACATCTTTTCTGAATGACTCTCTTGAAGAAATGATTTATATGATGTAACCAGAAGGGTTCGTACAAAAGGGGCAAGATCACAAAGTATGCAAGTTGCTTAAATCCAGTTATGGATTAAAGCAAACATCTAGATCTTGGAATCTTACCTTTGATGAGATTATAAAGTCTTACGGCTTCGAGCAAAATGTTGACGAAACTTGTGTTTATAAATACACCAAAGATAAGATAGTGGTTTTCTTAGTTCTTTATGTTGATGATATTCTACTCATTGAGAATGATGTAGAAATGTGAGGTAAAAAAGTGGTTGGGTGAGAAATTGCAAATAAAAGATTTGAGAGAAACGAGCTATGTTCTAGGCATCCAAATCCTAAGGGATAGAAATAATAAGTTCTTGGCACTTCTAAGGCATCTTATATTGATAAGGTGTTGGAGAGATTCTCTATGGAGAATTCTAAGAAAGGTCAACAACCGACAATAAATGGAATTGTCCTTTCTAAGGAACAATGTCTTAAGACACTTCAGGAGGAAGAGGATATGAGAAAGGTTCCCTATGCTTCTACATTTGGAAGTCTCATGTATGCCATATTGGATTACAGTAAAGCACATTCTCAAGCATCTTAGGAGAATGAGAAACTATATGCATGTTTATTCATGTGGAGACCTTAACCCCACTGGATATACTGATTCTTATTTTCAATCAGACAGAGACAATGTCGACATCTGGATCAGTATTCATCCTAGTTGGAGGGGCTGTAGTCTGGAGAAGTATTAAACTATCCAGCATTGCAGATTCCACTATGGAAGCCGAATATATAGCCGTTTGTGGAGATGCGAAAGATGTGGTATGGCTCAGAAAGTTCTATTCTGATCTGGAAGTAGTTCCAGATATGGACAAGGCATTGATCCTGTACTGTGATAACAGTGGGCGGTAGCAAATTTCAAGGAACCGAGAAATCACAAGAGGGGCAAGCACATAGAGAGGAAATATCATCCTGTAAGAGAGATCGTGCATCGATGGGATGTAACTGTTATAAAGATAGCATCGGAATAGAACCTGGCTGATCATTTTATAAAGACATTTCCTGCGAAGTCATTTGAAAGTCACGTGCATAACATGAGATTAAGAGAGATGCCACATTTACTTTTGGGTAAGTGGGAGATTGTTAGGGGTTATGCTCTGAAAACATGTGTATTGACATTCTGATATAAAATTTAAAGATGATTATATTTTTCTTATAATTGTTCTTTTAAATTATTGTTGAATCATTTATATAAATATCTAAAAATTTTATATTCATTAATGAGACTTTTATCTTGTATTAGTACGAGATGATTAAGATCATAGATAATGAATAAAATTGTCAGCAACATATTGAAGTATGAAATCTTTAATGAATGGTTATTAGTATGGTTCACTAAGCATTATGAATGCATTTGATCTAGATCTGGATCATTAATGTGGATAGACATATTAGTGAATGTACTTTATATAATAAGATTATATATAACAAGACCGATGTGAATTAATATATTTATTAATGTGCCGTTTATCATAAATATTTAATACACATCAATTCGATAATCATATATAGATAAGTCTATATCATGAGTAGTAATGAACTCCTATGCATGTCTACTGGATCTTTTGATTCACTCATTAAGGTCTGTTTGTTAATCAGATTAGTGACTTTTGTTTTGGAGATTCAGTAATGTGGATGGATGGAGATACGATCTTACAAGATTTAGAATTTAAGCTTTCCTAACGGATAAGAAATTGGTTCCCTTAAATGTTAATTCTGGAACTGAATGGTTATTGAGTTCAAATTTATAATATGATTATAAATTAGTCATTCACTAGTGGATTACTGGTACTTAAGGATCAAGAGGCAATTAAAAAGATAAAATGATAATTTTGACTAGTTTAAGCTTACGAACAAATAATTGGAGGAGATAATTATATGAAATGATTATGTCAGTGGACTACATGAGAATACTCTGTAAATACATTTTATAATCTCTAAAAAAGCAATTTCATATTATAGTGGAGTTCTAATGAAATTAATAAGTCAGATTATTTAATTAAAGAGTTTAATTAATAATCTAGTTTGTTGGAATGTAGGATTATAGGTCCATAATCTCCAAGTCACTTCTGTACTACGTTGTCTAGGGTGTGAATATTTTTAAGACATAAGAAAATGACTGATTTGTAAAAGAATTTTTATTCTGGGGCAAGTTAATAATTATGAGAGAATTATGTTTGATTAATTAATTAATTGAATTATTTATATAATTTATATNATTATTATTACATAATAATTTGAATCAACTAAATATGTTATTTGTAAAATAATAAATAAGTTAGTTGATAGCAAAAATCAGACATGTTAATTTTGATTTAAGTAATATCAAGATAATTATCTGATTAAAATAAATATTTAACTCGCAGTAATTGTCACGCATCAATCACTGATAGGGTATCAGAAATTGAAATGAACTAATGCCGTGCCACGTGACATTATAGTAGTGAGTGTGCAATACTGTAGTACCATGTAGCACTGCTTTGTGCACAATTATAGTGGATCCCACTACAATTGATAATTTTATAATTAAATATTATTTTAGCTTATCCCTAAAAATCTAATACGTCAATATCTAGAATCTATACAGATATTATTCGAATCGCCTAGGTTGTTGAAAGAAGAAGAGAGAATCACTTTATCAGATCATCAGTTCATCAATCAAGAGTTGAATTGAGAACACAATTGATGTCAAAGAAATTTTCTTCTGTGATTAATTATTAATTAAATCTTTAAAATAATAATCATCACATTTTTTAGAGAATCGTCTTACTCAAATCCTTCTCAATACATCTCTAGATCTCATGTGTTGAGAACATCTAGAGGCAGAAAAATGTTTTGTAATATTCTACATCCTAGTACGTTGAGGATTGACTTGGAAGATCTTGGTGTGGATCTCGGAGTCTACTGATCTTTGGAACGATTTCGTGGGAATGAAGGATCGATCAGTTTTTGCAATGACACTTGATATAGACTACAAAAGGTATATGATTTCTAACCTTGAATCTTGTAAATTTAACTTATGAATATATAATGGATCCTGACTGATTGAAAAAGAGTTTTCAATAAAAGTTTATATTTGGTTATTGTGGCGTTGCGCAAGTTTTGTTTTATTTAAAGATTCGACTTTTATTAAAAATTTATTCATTTTAATGGCCACGCGCCTTCACGCTTCCGCCGCTATGACCAACATTTCTTATGTAATGAATCGAGTAGAAAAGGTTTTTTTTTATCCAAATACAAACTTCGAGGAATAATATCAAGCGTTGAGCTATATTTGAACAAACTTGGAGGAAGCTAAGGTTACGTGGATTTAAGGAGATCTAACAAATATAAAGATATCTATTCGATTGATCTCATCAACATCACCGAAAGCTAAGTGATAGCTTTTGTACAATACTACTACTACTGTTTATCACCATCAAGATGTTCTGATTGCTTAGTTATTATAGTGTTCATGAAAATTGATATAAAATTTTATATATGTGGCAAATAAGAAGAAGTTTTCGTGTTAATCTTAGAAGAGCTTAACCCAACTCAGTATTATACCCACAATCACTTAATTACCAATTAAGAGGAATCCCTCAAGAAATAAAACCTTGTTCACTGGGATTTGAAGAACTAAACAAGATACATGGAGGAATGAAAAACTGAATGAAAGAATTAGAGAAAGGGAAGAGACAAAAAAGAAAGAGGAGACACAAAGAAAGAGGAGATACATGGAGACACAAAGAAAGAGGAGACACAGAGATTTTATACTGGTTTGATCAGTATGACCTACATCTAGTTTGAATCCTTAATTGGTAACACTTGCACTATGAATTAGAACCAATTTTACAGAGCTTGAAGAGTACAACAATGGTGGAAAAGAAAAGACAATCACCACCCTTTTCTAACTACAAACATACATCATAATAAACGTCAATTACAGAGCACACATCCAGACCTCAACATTTGCTTCACTAAAGCTTCTTGAATCTGCAGCAAGAATCTTGAAGACGTAGTTGAGAAGTTCTGTTATGATTGTTGATTTTTTCCAAAAGGTACGTAGCTCGAAGATGAGCTTCTGGTTAAATAGAATGTTGTTTGTTCGGCTATGTGGCAGTCAATAATTGGTATTAGTCTTTCAGTCTCAAAACAGTGTTGTCTAACTTACTCCATTTTTAAACCACGCGTTGTCGTTTTACTCAATGCTCTTACGATCTTCTCCCTGACTCGAGCTAGAAAAGGATCACACTTCAACCTACTCTACCTTGATCCTTTAAGCTTGAGCTACTGATCCCCTAGTGGAACTCCTATTCTCAGTTGATTGCTTATTTTCTTAGCTGCTATTCAGTGTCCAATCTCAGAAGTTTGAGGCAGCATTAAAACTTCTTTACTGTGACAACTTTTGTTCCCATGTCTATTGTATTTTCATCTGTGTTTACCTTCTCAAAGGTAAACTTCACTTACGGTTATGATATCCCTGACAAAATGATACCTAATTTCTACATGTTTTGTTCTCTCATGGAACACTAGATTTTTACATAAATGTATAGAGGATTGGTTGTCTGAGTACACAGTGCAAATTCCTCTATATACCCCCAACTCCTTGAGTAAGCCTTGCAACCATATAGCCTCTTTGATTACTTCTGTGGTGGCAATGTATTCTGCTTCAGTAATTGAGAGTGCCACAGTCTTCTAGAGTTGAGTTTTCCAGCTGATAGAATTCTCATTTAGTGTAAAAATGTAGGAGGTAGTTGACCTTCTTTTGTTTATATCTCTAGTATAATCTGAATCCACATAACCTGTCAGCTTAATCTCATCTCCTTCACTCTTATAGACAAGCCCTAGATTACAGGTTCCTTTAATGTACCTCAGAAGCTACTTCATTGCCCTCTAGTGTTCTTCACCTAGGTTTTCCATACATCTACTCAATACACTTATTGGATAAGCTAGATCAGATCAAGTATTGATCATAGAGTACATAACTGAACCGACTGCCATAACACAAGGTACCTTTAACATTTTTTTCTTTTTCATCTTCTCCCTTAGGACATAAATGTGTGGATAGTTGAAAGTGAACTACTAGGGAAATATTAACAGGCTTAGCGTGGGCCATGACAAACCTTTGTACAAGTTTCTGTAGGTATGTTATCTGGGAGAGTTTCAGAGTTCCATTCTTCCTAATTCTAGCTATGTATAAACCAAGGATCCTTTTTGCTCCACCTAGGTCCTTCGTGTCAAATTCCCTGTTCAGTAAATTATTTACTCTGCAAATCTTTTCCTTGCTATGACAAGCTAACAACATGTCATCAACATAGATTAACAGGTATAAAGACTGCTCTCTTTCTTCATGTTGGTCATAGTATAGACAACTATCATAACTATTCCTACAGAACCCAATCTTCTCCATGAATGTATTGAACCTTTTATACCACTGTTTGGGAGATTGTTTCAATATATACAGGTTCACCTTTCCTTTTTGTTAAAGAGACACATCAGGTTCTCCTTTCCTCTTTGTTCAAACAACTCAGGTTGTTTCATGTAGATGGTTTCTTCCAATTCTCCATGTAAGAATGATGTCTTCACATTCGTCTGTTCAAGTTCCTAATTAAACTAAGTGACCGGTGACAAAATGATCCTAATTGACTTAAACTTTACCATAGGTGAGAATATCTCTTTGAAATCCACCCCTTTCCTTCTGTGTGAACCCTTTTGCTACATGTCTTGCCTTGTATCTAACAGGTTCACATGGTGTGTTGCCTTCCTTCAGTTTTAATAACCATCTGCAATCTACAACTTTCTGATTTTCAGGTTTAGGCATAAGGGTCCATGTGTTATTATGGTGTAGAGACTTAATTTCATCTTCCATTGCAGATAAGTAGTTTTGAGCATGTTTATTGTTCAGTGCCTCTAGCACTCTTTATGGTTCTCTATCCTCAAAAATGTAACCTACAATCAGAGTAAATGCAATTAGATCTATATCAGTATATTTCAAATTAGGTTTTACCTGTCTCATTTCTCTGTCTCTAGTAAGGTTATAGTCGTTTAGGGGTTTGTCTTCCTCTCTTTCTCCTATTGAGCCAGTTTGTGTTGGTGCATGCTCCTCCTGGTTTTGAGGCTCAATGTGACTCTGGTCTACATTCCTTGATCTTGGATCAAGTGTTGTTCCAGTGGTAAATGACTCCACCTCAATTCTAGTTCTCTTAGTATTACTTACTTCCAGTGCATCTGTCCCTGCAATACTAGGTTGTTCTTGTAACGTGGCATATCATTTTCATTGAACTTGACATCCCTACTAATAATGATTTTGATGCCATTTGAGTATTTTACCCACAGTCTATACCTTTTTACCCCCTTAGCATATCTAAAGAAGATATATTTAGTAGCCTTTGGTTCAAGTTTTCCATCTTTCTGATGTGCAAATGCAGCACATCCAAAGACCTTAAGGTAATCAAGTGTTTGAACCTTTCTTGTCCATTTCTCAAAATGTGTGCTAAATTCTATAGCACCAGAAGGGTCCTTTTTATCAGGTAAGTTGCAGTTGTCTGCTTCACCCTGAAATTTCTTGCTTAAACCTGAGCTAATTAACATGCATCTTACTTTGTCCATGATAGTTCTGTTCATTCTTTCAGCAACACCATTTTTCTAAGGGGTGTGCCTAACAGTCTGATACCTTAAGATCCCACTATCTTTACACAAGTTTTCACACATTACAAAACTCTAAGCCATTAGTTGTCCTAATAGCTTTTAGTTCCTTATTAACTTGATTCTCAGTCAATACTTTCTATTCTTTAAACTTGTTATAAGCCTTAGTTTTAAGTAGTTATGTCCAAGCAGTTCTGGAATAATCATAAATAATGGATAAAAAATACAAGTTACCTCCATATGTCTCTCATGGCGATGGTCCCATAGATCCATGTAAACATATTCCAGAATTGCATTTGAGTGCTTGGAAGAGGTGCTGAACTTCAACCTGTGATGCTTTCCTAACACACAGCGATCACAGAATTCTAGAGTTGGTAAGGTATTCTTTTCCATGTGCCCTTGTTTGTACAAAATCTGAATTTCTTTGTCACTCATGTGACCTAACCTTCAATGCCCTAGATCAACATCAGTGGCTTCAGATTTTCTTGCCACTGAAGCACTTCTAGTCATTGTACTCCCAAGCGTCACATACAAACCATTTTGTTTTACTCCCTTAATATAAACCATGGATCATTTAAACACCTTGAGCACTCCCTTCACGGACTTCTAAGATTAACCTGCTTCATCCGAAACACCTAAGGACACTAGATTTCTCTTTAAGTTTGGGACATAACTTTACTCCATTGAATGTTCTCAATACTCCATCATGCATCTTGATATTGATTGTTTCCCATTAGGACTTTTCCCCTTTCAAACTCAATTAGGTTTGAAAACCACTCTTTTCTGGGGGTCATGTGGTAGGTGCAACCAGAATAAAGAATCCATTCATTGTCATTGTTCTCAGTGGTGATAGCAAGTACTTCCCCACCACTAAAGCTATCTGTGATTACAGCAAAGTCTTCTCCAATTGACCCTTTTTTCCTCTTGCTTATTTTTCCACTCATAGAAAAATCTTTTAAGGTGTCATTCCTTTCCATAGAGGAAGCATTTCTTCTTTGTTTATCTTCCTTTGGGCAAAGATATGCTTTGACTGCCTCCTCTACTCTTTCTAATTCCCTTGGTGAACATGCTTTCACCAGCATCTTTATTTTCATTTTTGAGTTATAGATATTTAAACTTGAGTGTTGAAACACACTCCTCCAATGATAGTGAAGACCTTCCATATTTTATAGCTTCTTTTACATCCTTGAAGGAGTTAGGCAAGGAGTTGGGAAATATAATGGCTTCATTTTCATCACTCAACTTCTCATTTACCTATGAGTTAGCTAATTCTACAATCATCCTCTTGAAGTTATCCAGATTTGCTCTAATGTTTTAGAGGTGTCCATCTTGAATACAAAAAGTCTTTCTTTTAGATAAATCTTGTTTGTGAGGACTTCTTCATGTAAAGTGATTCAAGATTTTCCCACGCCTTTGCAGTTGTATCTTCCTCATTTACCTCTCTTAGAACATTATCTGACAGGTTCAAGATTATATTTCCAACTGCAGTCTCCATCATTTCTAATTTTTTATCCTCATTCAAAGTATCTGGCAATTTAAAATGATCTTCTAAAGCCTTGAGCACACTCTGTTGAGCCAACAAATCCTTTATCATTCTCCTCCAAATCCGAAAGTCTCCAGTTCCATTAAACCTGTCTACCTTAAAACGTGTTGAGCCCATAATGTCAACAGGTAGCCAATAACTCTCCTTTGTTTGAACGGTTAGCCTTTTTTCCTCCTTCTTATCACTTTCCTCTAAGTCCAGCTGACTTAGATCTCATTGATTTGGCTTTGAATCTATCTCAAGATTCAAACCTTGTTCAGGTTCCAAGTCTTGATTTTCCAAGATTCCTTCTAAAGTGCCTTTTTGATCGAATGATCCTTTAGGTGAGGTTTCCTCCCTCGGACCTGCTGTGACTATGCCTTTCTCAAAGATGACTCGCTAATATTAAGTTCCTTTCCTCCTAACCTGGATCTCTGATACCATTATTAAGCTTAGAAGAACTTAACCCAACTCAGTATTATACCCACAATCACGATCTAACGAGGAATGAAAAAATGAACGAAAGAGCTAGAGAAAGGGAAGACACTGAAAAGAAAGAGGAGACACAAAGAGTTTATACTGGTTCGGTTAGTGTGAGCTACATCCAGTTTGAGTCCTCAACTAAGAACACTTGCACTATGAACCAGAACAAATTTTATAGAGTTTGAAGAGTACAACAATGGCAAAAAAGAAAAGATAATCACCACCCTTCTAACTGCCAAACATACATCATAATAAACGTCAATTACAGCGCACACATCTAGACCTCAACATTCTCCTCACTAAAGCTTCTTGAATCTACAACAAGAATCTTGAAGACGTAGTTAAGTAGTTCTGTTATGGTAGTTGATTTTTTTCCAAAAGGTACGTAGCTCGAAGATGAGCTTCTGGTTAAATAGCATGTTGAATCTTATTCAGCTATGTTGCATTCAATAATTGGTATTAGTCTTTCAGACTCAAAACGATGACATCCAACTTACTCCATTTTTAAACCTTGCATCGTCGTTTTACTTAATGCGCTTAAGCTCTTCTCCCTGACTCGAGCTAGAAAAGGATCACACTTCAACACTTTGCTATAACTTTAATAGAAATTTTCTTGAAGTTTGGACATGCGGTCAATCTTTTGTGTACACCCTTTTCGAAATTGTTAACTTGTCCATCGTCACAATCTACCACAAAATAAATTATTTTTTTATTCAAGAATTATTTGAGTAAGCTCGCCAATCCAATCTAACTACTAACTTTAAGCGAGAATCTCCTTTTCAAAGTTGAGATGCATCCAAAGTTTTCAAGAAGGTGAAAACTAAGTTTTTCGCGAAGTTGAAATGTGATTTCTGAAGCTTGTGTTAACAAATTCATGTAGATGCAGCACACTCGAGGAGTTCTACATCAATGAATCTTTGGGATATACCAGTTATTCTTGTTGATGTTAATTCTTTAGGTATGGATTCAATAGTTCGGTCTTGCAAAAAAATGACAATTTGAAGCTGCATAGGTTGTTCTAAGAGACTTCTTAAAATGGAAAATTTACAAGGATTTCTTATCGAATAATATATGGTCGAACAAGAAATTATGGGCATGACTTTTGTTACTTCGGGACTTTCAAAACCAATGAGTGTGATAATCAAGCACACATTGAAGATCTTAACTACGAGACTCAATCAATGAAAGAGAGAAAGAGTTTGACAACACACAACATGTGATATAATTGGTTGAAAGTAATTTTAAGCGGTGAAATGGATAAAAATCTTGTCAATATAGATAATGTTGCTCGCCAAATGAAAGCAAAGAACAATACTCGCATGTCAATTTCCCAATCACCTATGCCAACAAAGTTCATGCAGGACATTTAAAAAATTAGGGATTAAATGTTGGTCAAATGAAAAAAAAGTTTGTAAGCAAGAAAGTCCTTCACAACTTCCAGATCATGGTCAACGATAATGGGCCCAACTATGCAAACTTACTGCAGGGAATGACTCAATGAAGACTACAAATCAATTTAAAAACCAAGTATGGGGATAACACGATACATCAAAAGATGATGTCAAACATCACGATACAAGCTTTCGAGGCAATATTTTGATACCATTTGCAGAAAACCAAGTCAATCATGCAAAGCTCAAGGCTATGGCTAGCCCTAGATACATGATGGCAAGACAAGCAATGCTCTTAAATGAGACATCTCGGCCACTTAGCATAATGATGAAAGAATTGAGCACGCACTCAATCAAAATTCATTGAATTTGGGACACTTCCGTCGACCTAAATGTTTAGGAGTGCCATTTATGATAACATGAAGTGAATAATTTTTTAATCATAATTTTTACATAGCACATTAACTTAGACATGCATACATTTCTTTCTAAAACTGTTTCATTATTTCATAAAAAAAACTTCTCAAAAAATCTAAATAAGGAAGAAGCCCGCCAATGGCATCTTCATCATCCGTACAAGCAAGTGTTCTGGGCGGAGTGATGGATGAGCTAAGAAAAGAATGGACTCAAAATAGAGTGAGGCCAACTTTGCAATTCTTGAGGTCCCTTAAACTATATATAAAAATATAAAGCAATGGCAGAGATTGCACTTAAAGTAATGCAACACAAGGTTGGAAAATCAAGTATTGAATGATGCTCAGCCTTTGGGGATTTAATTTCAACACGTTGACGTCAAGTTACATTGAATGATCAGTTATGGCAACTCATCACCATTCAAGAGATTTACTAGAAGACGCTTGGATTTAGTCTCTCAAACTAGTTCTTTTGATACAATTCAACTACATAAATCACCAAGAATATCCATTTGAAGTGCACGAGACTCAGTATAACATTTAGAGCATGCTTTAATCCAGCTCTAATTGTCACATAAGACTTTCAAAAATCAGCACAAACATCATTTCAATCTATATAGTTAAATTGAACTGAGTCAATCATGGTTGAAGCCTGGAGCCATGTTTGTTTCAGTCTACAAGGTTAAATTGAACCCGACTCAGTCATAGTTGAAGCTTAGGTCAAACCCATGTTCATTTCAATCTATGTAGTTCAATCGAACGCTACTCTATCACGGTCGAAGCCTAGGTCAAACGCAGGTCTTTTCCAATCTACATGGGTGAAATCGAATCTAGGTCAGTTTCAATCTATATGGTTAAATCGAATATGACTCGGTCATTGTCGAAGCCTGGGTTAAACCTAGGTCAGTTTCAATCTTCATGGTTAAATTGATATTGGCTTGGTCGCTGTCGAAGCCTGGTTCAAACTCATGTCTATTTCAATCGATATGGTTAAATCAAACTTGACTCAGTTGTGCTCTAAGCATGTATGTCAACCCACATCCAATCCATTTCAAATATCCATAGTTAAATCAAGCTTGACTTGTGTCATGGTCGAAGCTTGCATCAACCAAGGTATGATTTACCTGTTGTACCAAAGCATTTAAATCGTCCTTAGCAAAACAATTTTGAAACGTAGCCATACTTGATCCATTTTCTTAAATCCATGTCATTGTAAATGTCACTTCACCAATAAAATACTTATCCATACATTTGTCCATCTTTTAATCCTATAATCTGAACAAAAGGGGGTAGTTGTAACTTATATTGAGCTAATATGGAAATTAAAAAAACACACTCTTAGAGCTTCTCTCTTTAAACTCCTAGGGTTTCTCAATTTTTGAGCCTCCATGGTGAATCTGTCTTGGGATTAAGACCTGTGTTTGGAGTTAGTTTGCTTGTTGCCATTGATCCACGGAGGATGAAAGAGGGAAAACATGATCTTTTGCATGATTTATAAGATTTACACGAAGGATAAAGCTCATTGGGTAGTAGTAGTAGGGTTATTGTTCCATTGGCTAAAGGTTTTGTTGTTCCTAAAAAACGTGGAAGACTCCTTAAGATTAGAGATTTACCCGTAAACCCTATTAATTCTATTCATGTTTAGGATGTTCTTGAAGCTTGTGCTAAAGGTAACTATGACCTTTCCTCATTGAGCTTAGAGGAAAACTCACATGTTGCTGGGGGTTTCGATGGTGATATTGGGGGAGAATAGGATTTTCCCGCTTTACCCTCATCATTTAAAAACACTAAAATGGTTGATGAGGATATTTTGGAGAATTTAGTTTATTTTTCCATTATGGGAAATCTATAGAAACCTGTCAAGAAAGCTGAAACTTCGATTCCAGTTTCTCCTACCGCTGAAAAAAAAATAGAGCCTACTCAACCTCATTGGATAAATAAAGTGAGGCAACACAACGTTCCATTTGGTAGCCTTGATGAAAAACCCACTAAGGATATTCAAAGTGGTAAATTCTGGTTACATGGTGATGTGATGAAGGAGGGCTTTCAAAAATGGGAGAACACCATTGTTGGTCCTTTTCTGGGAACAAAACCTACCTTCAACCAAGTGAGAGATGTAGCTTTTCACTTGTGGGGAAATAGAGGTTTGAATAAAGTGGTTGAGAATGATAATGGATTATTCTTTTTCAAATTCCAATCTCAAGAGGAAAAGTCCATTATTCTTAAAGGTGGCCCCTGGTATATGATTGGTAAATCTTACGAAGGAAGAAATGAATATTATTCCCATCTAGGTGAAGATGTGGTAAGTCCCCGCCATCTTCTGGACACAAAAAGGCATTAACAGTCTTTGTTGCATATTAGGTAAACCTATTCATGTTGATGTAATGACTGTTAGTGCTCTTAAGTTGTCATTTGTGAAGGTATGCATTGAAATAAACATGGATTATGAGCTTCCAAAGTATATTGAGGATTGATCTTTCTAAATATGGGATTGATGAAGGAAAAATATAATTGGAGTATTTGGATATACCAAAGAGGTGTAAGATGTGTAAAGTCTTTGGGCATGACTGCCAACTCAATGCTCAAAGAAAGGCTCAAATGAAGGACAAACCTAAAGTTGAGAAGAGGAAACGAGAATGGGTTCAGGTTTCCAAGAAAGGTAAAGTGGTTGAGACTATCCATCATAATGAAGCTCCTATTAGTCTTCTAGAGAACTTGGAAGAGGAGGATGACCATATTGTTGAGCTTGATCCTATTTTGCCTCCCACTGAATAGCTTGAGATTCAGGCAGTTCAAGAGGCTAATTGGGAAGAAAGAGCCTCTACTCAACATGAAGTTCAGAAGAATATTCAGGAGGATATACATGATGACATTCTGAAGGAAGGTTCTCTTTCTCCCACACCCACTCAACTCAGTGCAAGGCAACGGAAAAGGCAGGTAGCTGCCAAAGTTAAGGCTAGAAGTCCTGGAAGTTTGGTGGGTCTTCCATCCCCTTACCTCTTATTATCTTAATGAATGTTATAGCTTTGAGTGTCAGAGTCTTTAATAATCCTAGGAAAAATTCAGAAGTTAGGAGTTTATGTAGGGAGTTTAATGTCATTCTTTGTGCTTTGATGGAAACTAAGGTTAAGTTCAAACATTTTTAGTACATCACCAATTGTGTTTTTCCTTCCTAGCGTTTTCTGTATATTTCAATGATTTATTCTTCAGATCAATTTATACATTATATGGTTCACAGATTATCTCCTAGTGCCAATTTTACTTGCACTTTTCTTATGCATTGAATTTAGTTTCTGGTTGATCTAGACTTTGGCAGCAACTTAGAGAGATCAATGCTACTATCTACCAGCTTCCATGGGCTATCTTGGTAGATTTTATTGAAACTTTACACCCTAATGAGCAAGTTGGAGGATCTATAGGTTGGGATGAAGTTATGAGAAATTTTTTTGAGTGTATTTCTGAAATTGAAGTTTTAGATCTTAGATTCACTGGCCAATTCCTAACTTGTTGGAACCATCAACCAGACCATGGCAGCATTATGTCAAAAATTGATAGAGTCCTGGTTAATGCTCATTGGTTGGACATGTTTGAGGATCCAATGTATTCCTTGCTAGCCTTAGACTCCCTGACCATTCTCCATCCCTAATTAATTTCAGAATGCAAGCCAAAGTAAGAAACCTACTTTCAAATTGTACACTTTTTGAACTGAAATTGATGGTTTTATGATACTGTTGAGAGACCCTAGCATAATCCTGTTCAAGGTACTGCCATGTTTCAACTTGCTAAGAAGTTAGAGGCTATCAAGAAAGCTATGAAGGAATTTAATCTTCATCATTGTAATGATGTTCCTAGGAGAGTTATTCAACCTTGAGAGGAGCTCCAATGTTCCTAGGAGAGTTATTAAACCAGCTTTTGTCCTGGAAGCTTGCTAAGGAGAGTATGTACATACAAAAGCTTAGAATATCTTGGTTGAATCTTATAGACAAGAAAACCTCCTTCTTCTTTAATGCTGTCAAATCACACAGGAGAAAATCCAGGATTCTAGCTCTTACTGATGATTCTGGCAACCTTATTGAGAATCTTGTTGATGTTCAGAATCATATTATTTAGTTCTATGACAACTTGTTAGGCATTAAAAAACCTATACCTGATATAGACTAGGATGCGATCAATAGAGTTATCGATAGTAAGGTCAGTACTGCTTAGAGTGATATTCTTATCCAGGACTTAACTACTGAGGATATTAAACAGGTATTTTTCTCCTTCAAGGACAGCAAGTCTCTTGGGCCTGACGGTTTCTCATCCACTTTTTTTTAAGAAGATATGGCACATAATTGGTATTGATGTTTGCCCAAACAGTTTAATTTGACTGCTATCACACTGGTTCCTAAAGTCTCTAACCCCTCTAAAGTGATTAAATATAGGCCAATAGCTTGTTGTAACCTTGTTTACAAGTGTATTACAAAGCTCTTGGCTAACAGACTCCAAGTTATCCTTCCTGGTCTTATAAGCCTAAATTATATAGCTTTTGTCCCATAGAGAGCAATCTTAGATAACATTTTACTAGCTCAAGAGATCATGGGAGGCTCTCATAGACCAACAAACAGTCTTAGATTTACTTTCAAGGTAGATTTAATGAAGGCTTATGATAGCATCAGTTGGTTCTTTCCTGGAAAAGTCTTATAGGATTTTGGCTTACCAACCAAGTACATTGATTGGATTATAGAGTGTGTAACCTCCCCAACCTTTTTATCAATATTAATGGTGGATTATAGGGTTATTTTCAATGAAGAAGAGGCTTGAGATAGGGGATCCTTTATTCCCATACCTCTTTGTTCTAAGCATGGAAATCATCATTGGAACGTGAATTTTTGTGCTTCTCTTGCTTATTTTCACTACCATTGGAGGTGAAAAAAAAAGATAGGATCGTATATCTATATTTTATAGATGATCTTTTGATTTTCTATAATGGTGACATCAACTATGTTAAGATTATAAAGGCTGGTATTGATCTATTCAGTAGCTTATCTGGCTTAACTCCTAATACTTCTAAAAGCAATGACTTTTTTTCTTGGATGAATCTTTACACCATATTATTATTTCTGAAATTGGCTATGTTAAGGGCACTCTCCCAGTCAAATGCCTGGGAATTCTTATTATCCCTACTAGATTGAGTACAGTTTATAGTGAAGTCTTGGTTGATATGATCATACAAAGGATCAAAGCCTGGGAAAATAAGCACATAACATATGTTCGTAGATTACAACTAATTTAGTCTATCTTTATTGTAGTGCAAAGCTACTGAGCTAGTTTACTCATTTTGCCTAAGTAGGTCATGAAAAGCATTAATGCTGCTTTAAAGAATTTTTTATGGACAGGAAAGCATCATCTATCTTCTGGTGCAAAGGTTTCTTGGAGTAGTGTATGCACACCTAAAGACCAAGTAGGTTTATGGATCAGGGACCATACTACTTGGAACATTGCTGTTGTTTCCAAGCATTTTTAGATACTTGTGACTCAGTCCAAAGACTCTCTGTAGGTGGTTTGGTGTAAGCACAACCTGCTTAAGGATCATACTATGCCTGCTAACCCTACAGCGTCTTAGACACTTATTAAAATTAGGGACAAGATGGTTGGTTTCTGTGATCACATGCTAGGTAATGGTACTTTATTCTCTGTGGGTGGGTAAGAACCTGGTTGATAGCTCAAGATTGTCATTCAACTCACCATTATCTGTTCTTATAAAAAATAGCAAGTGGTCATGGCCTAATGCAACTGTTGAGGCCTGCTTGACTCACTGGGATATTAACTTTAATTTCAAACAACCAAATAATAACTCTGATGCTTGATTATGCAGGGTCCTAATCAGAATTGAGGGAAGCTTCTGTGGTTTATGCTCTTTTGTTTCCTAGTTGGCTATATAGGATAAGCTTGCTACTAAAGATCTTATCTTAACTTAGAGTCCCTCTATTCGTTTATCCTGTATGTTTTGTACCTCAGGAGAAGAGTTTGTCCAACATATGTTCTTCTCTTGTATTGCTACTGCTTCTCTTCTTGTTGACATGTTTTTAGAAGCAATACACAATGCCATGCTCTCAATTGGACAGATTTCATCAGTTGGCTTGTTAAAGCTTCTACTAGAAAATATTTTACTGTTGTTGCCCTTAATCTTATTTTTACAGTCTTTATTTATTGTATTTGATTAGAGAGAAATAAAAGAATGTTCTTAGGGGAAATTACTAACTCCTCTATTACTCGTAGGAAAATGATGAGAATGATTAGAGATAGTCTACTCTTTCTTCATACGGAGAGGAAACTTGTTTTTTACCCTATTTGTACCAGACACGTGGATTTAATTTTCACCTATTTCTAGTCCTAGGTTTGTTTCCTTTAGTTTTCTTTATATATTTTTCAGGGGTATGCTCATTGCATCTATTTTTTGTCTCTTTTGGTTAATAAAATTCACTTTTGACCAAAAAAACAAAACAAAAAATAACATGAATAGTAAAAAAATAGGAAATAAAAGAGAAAGAATGAAAAAAGTAAACATAATCTAAAAAACTAAAATAAAAAGAGATAATTGGTTAGAAAAGAATCTTCATCACAATCTCCATCTCTCAAAACTAAAAATTTGAAAATTTAGATTAAATATATCCAGAATATCACAATAGATAAGTACAATAAAAACTTATAAATCAAAATCTTTGTGATAGCATGGTTCAAAGATGAGATAACAATATATCTCTTTCATAATTTGATTCAAATATGAAATGATATATATTTGTCGAATCTTGAATCAAATTTTATGAAGATAATTATCATTCAAAAAATTCTAAGTCTTAATCAAATCTATCGTCAACGAAATTTTCAAAAGAATATTTTCAAATCTTGTGAAACTCTATGATGATACGATGGAAAATTCTTTCTATTGGATTGACAGTAAATTTAAAGAAAGGAAAAAAGGAAATTAGAGAGAAAAAGGAAATAAACAAGGAAACAAAATTGAAGGAGTGAAAGTTTTCAAGAAAGAGAAAAAGAAGAGAACAATAAAAAAGAAACAAAAAAGGAATGCGAAAAGAAAAAGAGAGAGAAAGGAAGCCATCATTTGGCTATCAGTGGTGCTGGCACCATCCAGTGTCGTGCAGTGACGCTAAACCACCGGTAGTCTTGTTTCAATACTAACTATCAACACTCCAAGTCTCATCCATTTTGGATGAGCGATGACCAAAATACTGAAGAAAATTAAGATCTGGTAAAGGAAAGAACCGAACGTAGGAGAAGCAGAGAAGAAAGAAAAGAGAGAAGAAGAAGAGAAGGAAAGATGTGAATTTCTCAATAACCAAACCAAAAGAGAATTAGTTTTCAAAAACAATGAGAAGCTAAATCTAGACAAACATGAAAAGGAGCTAAAGACAAAAATGCCCCTTAACAAATAAACCATCACAACTAATCACTTAACTTCCTTCCTCAAACTTATCCTGAGATCAAGGATAAGTTTGTCCCTAAGAAAGTTAAATTATTTGATAGACAAAGGGTTAGTAAAGAGGTTTGCTAATTGAAATTGAGAAGGAACATGTTGGACTAAAAGATCCTTATTCATAACTTTCTCACGAACAAAGTAAAAATCGATCTCAACATGCTTTGTACGAGCATGGAGAATCGGATTAGAAGCTAAAGAGATCGCTGAAGTATTTTCACAATAGATAGTAGGGGCACATGACTGATAAATGTGAAAGTCTTTCAAAATTTATCTGATCCAACTAAGCTCAGCAGCAATGTTGGCTAAAGACTTGTATTCAACTTTAGCTGAAGACCTGGCCACTGTGTGTTACTTCTTAGCACTCCAAGAAACAACATTGGAAATGAGAAAAACTATAAATTCAGAAGTAGATCTCCTATCAAAAGGATCTCTAGTCCAATTTGCATCAGTAAAGGCCTGCAATTTAAGATTTCTTGGTTTAAATAATATGCCATAATCTAAAGTTCCAATAACATATCGAAGAATACATTAACCGCAACAAAGTGTGTTGTGGTGGTAGAATGTATATATTGATAAACTCTATTGACAACAAAGCTTAAATCAGGCGTAGTGAAAGTTAAGTACTGAATAGATCCAACAATACTCTTATACAAAGTGCATCAGAGAAAGGAGTGCCCACATGACTAGTAGAGCAAGGTGATTTACAAGGCTTAGCGTTAAACATTCCAGCCTTAGTAAGTAAGTCTTTTGCATACTTATGTTAATTAACAAAGATGCCTGAAGAATCTCTAGTAATTTCTAGGCCCAAAAAATAGTTAAGATTGCCTAAATCAGTCATATCAAAAGCTTGTTTCAAATCATGCACAAAATCATCAACATACAATAAAATATATGTAAGAGAAGCAGAAGTAGCACACATAAACAAGGTTATTTCAGCCTGAGAAGCACAAAAAGCAAGAGAAAGAATATGACTAGTAAATTTCTCAAACCAAGCTCTAAGAACTTGTTTCAAATCATACAAAGATTTATGTAATTTACAGACATAATCATAATGTTTAGAATTAATAAACCCCTGAGGTTGACATATATATACTTCCTCAGATAAAGTACCATGAAAAAAGGTATTTTCAACACCAAGTTTCCTAAGAGACCATCCAAAGTACTAACTAAAGACAATAAGATCATAACAGTGGGGTTTTTTTACAATTGGACTAAAGGTTTCACCATAGTCTAAACCAACTTATTGGTGGAAGCCTTTAGCCACCAACCTGACTTATGTCTAGCAATGGTATTATTAGGATTATACTTGAGTTTATAGACTCACTTACACCCAATAAAATTTATGTTAGGTGGTAAGGGAACAATAGTCCATGTGTGTTGAGAGATGAGCGCATTATACTCATCACTCATCGCTTTAGTCCAAGCTGAAATTTTTGAAGCAATTGTGTAAGAGTCTGGTTCAATGTCAAGATGTTGAGCTAAAGATCTTGTGGGAATAAGAGCTTTTCTTTTATTTATGCGAGATTTCGATCGTGTATGCATAGGATGAGTAGATTATGTGGGGGGACAAAATGTGGCCTAGAACTAAGATGCACAATGTTAAGATCAATCGACAAATTAGGATGAATATCAGGAAAAGCAACAATATTGCAAGAATTATCAAAACAAGAGATAGGCACAGAACTAGCATCAAGAATAAGAGAACTATCATGAGAAATAACATTATGGTGATTTACAGAACTAGAAGGCAAAACCGACTGCAGAACAGAATCACTTCCAGAAGAAACATTATCTGAATTGGAGGATCAATTCCAGAATGTATATTATCTAAGACATGAGACAAAATAGTAGCAGTAGAAGGGAAATCAGTGAGTAAATCTATACTAGAAGGTAAAACAGATTACATATCAGATCCAGCAGCTAAAAAAGGCATATTAGTGACAGAAGCCGTATGTTATGCAACATTATTTAAATGAGAACTAGGAACAAAATTAGTACCTCGAACAAAAGAAATAGTGCAGAAAAAAGGAAGGAGAGAACTATACCTATCATTGGTAATAGAATTACCATATGGAACATGTGCCTTTAGAGAAAAGTTAGGAGTAGTAAAGGGAAACGATTGTTCATCAAATAAAACATGTCTTGACGTATAGTATTTCTTGGAATGTAAAACATCGCATAAATATCCTTTTTATTCAAAGGCATGGCCGAAGAAAACATAGTGAATAGTTTTGGGGTGAAACTTTTTGGGCATATATGACCTAAGACATGGATAACAAGCATAACCATAAACCATAAGCTAATTATAGTCAGTCAGGTAATTTGCTAAACAGTTTAACAAAATGTGAAGTGTGTGAAAGAATAGGACTAGACATTCAATTAATCAGATACACAGCAGTAGCAAAGAAAAAATTCCAGAATGCAGAAGGAATAGAGGCGTGATGCATTAAGGTAAGCCCAGTTTCAATTAGATGTCTATGTTTCCTTTCAATCACTTCATTTTACTATGGAGTGTAGGGGTAAGATATTTTATGGATAATGTCATTTTCATGTAAAAAAATCTTAAAAGAGAGGCTGGTGTATTCACCACCTCCATCGAACCTAAAATACTTAATAGTAGTAGAAAAACGATTCTCAACCATATTTTCAAACTTCTTGAAAACAGACAAAACATTAAATTTATGGGAAATATAGAAAAACTAAGTAAACCTAGAGATATCATCCATAAAAATAGCATAGTATCTATGAACAAGAACAAAAGTTGTGGGAGAGGGACCCCACACACCACTATGAATTAAATGCAAAGGAATAGAAGAGATAGAGTGAGAAAGGGAGAAATGAAGTCTGGTCATTTTATTCGATATACAACTAATACAAATTTTATCATCAGAAGAAGAAGTACATGGTATATTGACATAATTCAAGATTTTTCTAAGTATATTACTAGATGGGTGACCAAGCCTAGAATGCCATATAAAGTTGGAGGCCTTGGCACCAAGATATGCAAATTTGGACTTAGGTAAGTGGCCTTTATGTAGAATGAGGCATGTAGCTTTGTCCTAAATAAAGAAATATGGAGCATAAAAAAATGAACAAACGATTATGACCAAGAAAAAATTTATGAATAGAAAGTAAATTAGAAGCCAACTGAGATACACAATAAACTTGAGACAAGTTAAAAGAAGTGGAAGGAGTGTGAAGTATACCAGAACCAATGTGTGATGCCCATTGCCAATTGAAATGTTATCCTCACTATTGTACTCGGTTGGGGTGAAAATGTTGGGTAAGTCAGGTGTGAGATGTGAGTTACAGCCTATATCAGAAATCCATACCTACGACTCAGGTTGATGAGAAGCTTGGGAAACAACTGTCATAGCAATAAGGTTTGGTGGATTTCTCCTTTGATAGGAGAAATTCATTCGGTGATAACAGTCTGTAGCTCTATGACCCATTTTCTGACATATTTCACATTGAATTTGAGAGTTGCGGTTATCGTGTTGAGTTTTAGAATTAGAAGGATTTGAGTTCTTAAAATTCAGTTGAAATTGAAATGGTGGGGCTCTAAGAATAGAAGGAAGATTGTTAGGTTGCCATTGTTGATTCCTACCCCCACGATCAGAGTTAAATCTACCATTCGATTGATTGTCTCTGAACTTTTGAGAACCCCTACCCTTGTTGTTGCCACGATTTGAAAAGGATGCAAGAAATGTAGTATTTTGGAATACATTTTCCTGAGTTTTATGCTGAGATTCTTTGAATTTCTCCTATGTCTTAAGAAGAACATGTAGTTCTAGGGATAAAGGTTTTGCCCGTGTTCTTATGGATGTAGGAACAGTATTATACTCTGGTGGTAGGCCATCAATAGTATAAAGAACAAGATCATCAGTTTCAATATTAATAGACACTGTAGAAAGCTTATCACTGACCTCTTTGATGCGTTGTACGTAAGAATCGATGCTTTTAGAGGGCTTTTGGGAAATGGTATGCAAATTTGATTTCAGTTGCAATATGTTTGTTCTAGACAGGGAATAAAGTCGGCGCTCAATAGCTATCCAAACTTCCCTGGAGGACTTGCAACCAACAACATAAGAAAGAGCAGTAGGCGATAACGTTACAATGATAAGGGTCATTAGAGCCTGATCTTGAGCGATCCATTGATCAAATTTTGGATTTTAGACCTCCAAATCACCAATCTTGATGAACCATGGGGGACACTATACTAACCCATCAATAAACTCAAACACCATGTGAGCCTTCAAGATGGAAGAAATCTGGTATTTCTAGATGATAAAATTGGTAGAATCTAAATGTATAGAGGCTAGGTTGCAAATATTAGAACGTAAGAAAATAGGGGAGTGACGTACATATTTGACCATAGCCATTGAAGAAACAAAAGAAGGGTTTGAGGTATGATCAAGGTAGGAAGAAGGAGGCAAAATCAGAGGTGTTTTCTAGGTATTGATCTGAGAACTAGGATGATTCTTAGAATTTGTTCAACAACGATAGATTGATTTTCTAGGTTATCAGTTGAGGATCATTGATGCGAGTCAGAGGTGCTTTGATACTATGAAGAAATTTAAAATCTGGAAAAGGAAAGAACATAACGTTGGAGAAGCATAGAAGAAAGAAAAGATAGAAGAAGAAGAGAAGAAAATATGTGAAATTCTCATTAGCCAAACCAAAAGAGAACCAGTTGTTAAAAAACAAGGTGAAGCCCAAACTAGACTAAAAAGGAGCTAAAGACAAAAAGGCCCCTTAACAAATAAACCATCTCAATTAACCACCTAACAGATACAACCATTTTTGAAAGGCACCGCTGCCACTGTCTCTCTAGAGCCGCCATTGTCCATCTCCGTCCGGTGACATGGAAACTATAGGTAGATTCGTCTCATCATCAACTATTATCATTGTAAGTTTCAACTAATTTGAACGACCAGTGACCAAGATATGACAGTTCAATGTTTCGAAAAGAACCACAAACCTCCACCACCACTGTCATTCCAGCGTTGCCACCATGTGCTTCCTTCCATTTATGCGAACCTACTAGTAGATTCGTCTTATCTTCAACTAGCATCCCTCCAAAGTTCAACCAAATTAATCAAGCAGTGACCAAGATACATCCATTCAAAGTTCGACCTAAATACCTCAACTACTTAATTTTCCGTCTCCGGTAATTTTTCCGGCAAACCATCACCACCATTTACTCTTTCATCAAACTCTACCTCCCAACCCGATTTCTAGCCAAAAACTACCATCAGTCATCCCAACAATCCATATCAAAGAAATCCATGAGTTTTACGGCCACATATCTTACTTTTGTGTGAGATCCACAACGTCAAATGGAAACCGCTTGGATTTGTCTTTCAGTTCTCATAAAAACAATATGCATTTTGATCAAAACCATTATCATTTTTTGATGATCCAAAAATTTCATATGCAAGTTTTTGGCATCAAAATCGTCATTCGGTGAGATGCAGTTCTTCAAATTGATTTGTTGAGATCTTCTTGTTTTTCTCTTCATAACGGTACCTCCGACATCGTTCCTTATTTTCAGCATTTTGATTTGATTGATTTTAGTGATGGTGAAAAATTTTACCAGTGGCATGATCTTTTATCCCATTGTTAACTTATGCTTGAATAAACATTAACATATCTTTCAAATATAAAAACTCCAAAGATTGGGTTTAAGGAATTTGGAAGTGCAATTATCTATTCTCAAGAAATGATAAATCCTACTCAAAACTCCGAGTTTGATTTTAATATGATTTTTATCATCTCAAATTTATTTCATGAAAAATAAGTTAATACACATACATATATTTTTAAACATTAGTATATGCCTGAGATATAATAGAAGTCTTATTTTTTTAAGATATTTCAAAAGAAATTATCTTTGGAAGTCCAATTTTAATTCTTTATTTTCAAAACATATTTTCATAAATATAATTTTGTAAATTAAAATAAAAACGTTTTCAATGGTCTTTGTACCATTTATTAATGTGACAAATCTTGTTTCAATTTTGATATAAGATAGAACATAAAGAGACATGTAAAAATAACTTTTGCAAACGTTTCTTAGGACCATTAATTCGTAAAAATGTGCATTTGATTAAATTCGATAACTGTTTTAGCAACAAGTGTTTTGGGGTATTAATACATTTTCTATAATCAAATGACTCACAAACCAACTTTATTTTTCATAAACTAAAGTTTATTTTAAAATTAGGTGATTAGTAATACCTTAGAATAATTTGTGCCGGCTCCCAAAAAATCTATTTTCAAATCTCTTTAGTCACAACTTTGTGTCACAGGAATTTCGCGACAATAGTGAATGTGTATATATAATACTAGATTCATTATGCAGTTTTGAAATAATCTTGTCAACTTTTATTCTATCTAAAATAATAAACTAAAGAAATAATGATTTATTTTGAGAATTATCATTTGCTATAAATTTGAGACTTATCATGGGTCAATTGATATTTTATATAGTAATAGTTAGGAGAAAAAATCTTTGAATATGTTAATTTAAATTAAATTTAGTTGAAAGCCTCTTCATTTTTAATTTCTTTTTAAATTTGAATTTGCGATAAAGGACAATCATTTTAAAATATAGTTAGGATAGTATTGTCCAAAAATATTTTTTTCTCTCTCTCTATGCCTCAATTATATAGGATTGAAAATATTTATTTAATATTTCAATTCTACTTGAAAATTCGCATGTGCATTGCATGTGGTTTATTCTCTTAGAACTATGCCCTAAAAGTATGAGAATTCTATGTAATTTTAACGACTTGTTTTATGAATAATCAATAAATTGACATTCTTATATATAACATGTGAACATTCATCTTAGAAGGTACACAAGCATTTAATACTTGATTTTGTGCTATGGAGTTTTGCTCACACGCATAAGGTATAAACCGCAGTTCTTTATGCTTGTAAATATTTAATTTTACGGTCTAGTAAAGTTGAACACTTTATTGAGAAAATATTATAGTACATTAACTCTATTACGTAGAGTGATTTACCTTACTAGGTGGAATACTTAGTTAATGTACACTAAGCATTGAAATGACTAATGAGTCTATTTTTCAGTAAAGTACTATTAAATGAAATGACTAACGAGTCTATTTTTCAGTAAAGTACATCAAATAAAAATTAAGACTCATTATTATTATTTTATGAGTGCTCTTAATTTTAAGAGAGTTATGAGCTCATATTTAATAACTTAGTTAATAAAATCTATTAAGAATGAGACTCTTTGAGTCAATATATTCTGTAAGTTGGATGACTGAGTTATTGGATAGTGAGTCTGCAGATTCTCAATAGTAGAATCCATTGATACTTTTAATTAAATGACATAATACTTCTTAGGTAACTCATTTATGTGGTCACAATAAACTAATATAAAATAAGTGTTTAGTATATTTGGTAGAGTATTAGAAATTTGATAATTTTACTTGAGACATCAAATATGAAAATTATCATATACGGAACCTAAGGATAACAAGAAGTGTATAAATATCAGGTTGGTAGTATTTCACCTAATTATGCATAGTACTATATATGGAAGGACTTTACATAATGAATAATAGGTCAATCATAGTTACGTGAGTAATATAAAATACACTTGCAGTTTAATTACTATTTTATAGTGAAATTTATCATAATTAATAATAATAAATTTGATTATGTATATAATCGGTAGAGTTTATTAATTATGCAGCTAAGAGTATTTTTATCCTTATGGACTCTACTAGTCTCGGATTTGAGTTACGCTGTGATTGGACTTATTTAATCAACAAGTGACACATCGTTGATACCCTATAGTCAACCAAATATTTAAAGAACTAACTCAATCTTATTTTAAAAATATCAAAGAATAATTAAAATTAATTTATTTTAATTTTAATTAATTAAAAATTAAAATAATAATAATAATAATATATTACGGTTGGAAATTTAATTCCCAGCCGTTGACTCTCCCATGGCTTACATTAAATTGTAACCCATGGCTGTGAAAAGTGATAGCAGTTTATAGTGTACAAAATAAACTGCTTCTCTTCTTTAATCTTTAAGTGTTCTGTTTTCAACGAAAAAAGAATTGAAGAGAAGAGTATTTTTTTATTTCTTTGATTTTGAATGCCCATACAGTCGTGCTTTTAGTTGACGGTTCAAGTAATAATAAGGAAGACTGCAAGGTTTTGATCTTCACGCGTCAAAAATATTTCTCTTAATCTGTATAGATAGTTGTTTCTCAAATTTTCTAAAATCCAGTATTTTTCACTATATTAATTCCTTCAATTGGTATCAGAGCAAATGGTTTCAGCTATTCGAGAAATGTCTTATGAAATATAAATGATGGTTTTGAGTATTTTCGTAATTTTTCTGCTAACCATTTAGATTTTAGGTGTAAATTTTTGTTGGTTATGCAATTAGAGAGACAATCTATGAAGAGATTATTTTTTCATATTTATTTTTCATAGATTCTTGTAATCTTTCCTTGAGAAAGTTAGAGTTGATGTAAAATTAAATGTGTGTCTGAATTTCACACGTCGGGGAGTGACGAGATTTTTCCAGATTTTCTTATTTTGGTTCGGTGGAATGGGATGAATCATGTGAGGTAGGTGACGGTCGGCGGTGTCCGGGAGTGAGATCAATGGTGGTAACCAGTGCTAGAAGATTTTGATCCCCTCAGATCAAATCTTAGTCTATCTTGAAGATCAATTTTAGATTTTGAATTAAGATAGGAATAGAGTTATGCAACGCTAAGATTTATTTTAGATATATATATGTTTTATGTCGTGCTATTTTTTATACTATGTTTTATGCCCAGTATGGTTAGATAATATTATTTTATGCGTATCACATTTAGATACCATGTGGCTTTAAGTTTCTAAAAGAATAAGCGTTTTCATTGCAGAATGAAGATAAAATTAGACATAATCGATTAGAGTATAAAATGACTAACTCGAGAAACATGTTATTTGTTTTATTTAAATGTAATTTTTAATTTTAATAATCTTGCCAGATATTCAATTTTTTATTAAGTAAATTGTGAGATTATTAAAATTTAGATAAAATTATATTAACTTAAATATAATATTAATTGAGCATGCTTGTTTAATCGGAGTTGGTTACTAAAGATTAGGTTAGCTAATTACCTAATGTCACAGTTCATAACTCATGTTAATAATAAATTTCAAGTGGAAGCAGGCTTCCTTATATTGACCCACTGAAAAATTCAAGTGGGAGCGGGCTTCCTTATATTAACCCACAGGATATCATTGAATCACAGCAAGATGCCGGGTTTCCTCGGCTCCAACCTTAGGAGCTCCCTAAAGGAGGGAACTCGAAACCTTGGTTACAAGTATGGTTATTCAAAGGGATTGCCTTGATAAGTGTTCAAGTGGGAGTAACTTTCCTAAATTTGCGTTATTCACTCAACATGAATCTGAGAGTAAAAAGATGGTATACACTTGACTTGACTTTGTAACATTCTTCCTAAGAAGTTCTTATTAATTAGTATGAGAGACTGAAGTACAACGATAGTTAGTATACTAGGTATTAATGCCAAATTAGTGGTGTACTAGGTATTAATATCAGTTTAGTAACTAACTGGATTTGACTATCCTACATAACTTGTAGTGGCATGTTCTGCCTAGAGAAATATATATTACTGGAAGCTGGGATATCGTTGTATATTATTGTATGTTTATTTGAGTTTTATTTTCATGCTTTTAGTATGCTAAAGTAGAATATGCATGTCTGTAATGAGATTTTATTTATAATTTTTCAAAAATTAAACATGTTGAGCCGTCTTGGATCTATGCTGAAAGAAAACAAGCTTGGTGGAACGAATTATGTTAGCAGGAAACGTAACCTAGACATTATCTTAACTGCTGAGGGAATCAAGTTTGTCCTAACGGATCCTTGTCCAACACCTCCTACTGAAAGTTCTAGTAATTAGGAGAAAGAAGCATATTCGACATGCAACATGCAGGACGAGTTGGCTCGTTACTACATATTGGATTCTATGTCTGATGTGTTACAAAAACAACATCAATCCATATCCACTACAACTGATATTATGCTCAATCTTCAAGATTTTTATGGAAACCAAGGGTGACCAGCAAAGCTGGAAGCCATTAAGGCTCTTATGAATGCTAAGATGACAGCTGGAACTTCTGTGAGGACCATTTGCTGAAAGTAATTGGTCATCTTGACGAGGTTGGAGATCCTAGGTGCTGAAATTACTGGGGAAACTAAAATTGATATGGTCTTAGCAACTCTGTCAGAGTCTTTTAACCAGTTTAAGGTAAACTATGTGATGAATAAGCACCGATGGACCTTGATTGAGTTGATGAGACAAATTCAGGTGGCAGAGAATATACTCAAGATATAACCTAGCGTGAATATCACCCAAGCTTCTTCTTCTCTTCGGCTTAAGCATATGCCTATGAAGATGAAGAAGAAGAAGGTTTCTAAACAAGTAGAACTGAAAAAGAAAAAGGAGGGAAGAAAGGGTAAGGGCAAATACTTCCATTGTGGTAAGATTGGTCACTAGAAGACAAACTGTGAGCTCTTCCTAGCAAAGAAGGATAAAGGCATGCAATAACGTATACATCTCTGAGTCATGTTTAGGTGGTGCTATTGGATTCTAATGTGTAGATTCTGCAACCACTAATCAAATATGCAATTCTTTGCAAGGGTTCCAGGACACCAGTTGTTCTGGGAACTGAGACACGGGTTTCAATGGTTTTCGTTGGCATTATAACTCTTTTTTTATAGTTTTAGTACTAATACTTTATCAACTATCTTTATGAACCGAATATTGGATGAGATTTAATTTTCATATCTTGTCTTGGTTTGGAAGGATATAGTTTTATTTATACAAATGCTTTACATATTTAAAAGAATAAAAGCTATGTGTGTTCTAGTACATTGATAGATGGTTTATATTTTATTACTCCTAAGAGGTTTATGTTGCTTGATACCGAAGTAAATAATAGTTCACATAGTATCCTTAAAAGAAGAAAAGTTTCTCAAACTAACGAAACATATATGTGACACGTCAAGGTCATATTAATCTAAAAAGCATCCAAAGACTTGTAAGAGAGATGGACCTTTTAACTATTTGAATTTATAGCCATTACCATTCTGTGAATCCTATATAGAAGGTAAAATGACCAAGAGGTCTTTTAAGGCAAAAGAATATAGAGCCTCAGAAACATTAGAGTTAGTAAATACTGAAATGTGTTGACCATTGAATGTTCAGGCTAGAGGTGGCTATGAGTATTTTGTCACATTCAATGATAATTGCTCAAGATTGCTATGTATATCTAATGCATCAGAAATATGAAACCTTTGAGAAAACTAAGGAGTTTAAAACGGAAGTTTAAATGGCATTAGAAAAAACAAATTAAGTCTTTTCGACCATATCTAGGATGTGAATATATTTCTAGGACATTCATGGACTACTTGACAGAAAATGGGATTACATCCCACTCACTGCATCTGGAACACCTTACAAGAATGGTGTATACATTATAAACTTTGTACCTTTTAAGGCAGTACCCAGGACACCACTAAAACTATGGAATGATCGTAAACCTAGTTTTTTTCATCTCCATATATGGGGTTGTCTCGGGCATATGGCAAGGGATAATGTTGCTAAGTTAGAGCCTAGGTTGAAAGTATTTTTATAGGGTATGCAAAAGAAAAATAGGTTATTTATTTTATAGTACTGAGTAACAGAAAGTGCTTGTGAGTACAAATATTTTTCTTGGAAGATGACCATATTAAAAACTTTAAATTTAGAAGCAACATAGTCATAGAAGTGTTAGGTTATAAGAGCACTAATGTGCAAGACTAGTCAGAAGAAATTCAAAAAGTTACGGAGAAGGTGCTTAATAGAGAGAACGATAGTGAAGTACTTCCTAATACTACATATCCGTGTCGTAGAGGGAGAAAAATACACACACCTAAGAGATATACACTCTTGAGAATAACTTTTGAAGATATTCGTGAGCGGCATGACTTAGATCACAAGAATTGCATAGAGGCTATAAATTATGTAGATGCAGATCAATGGTATAAAGCAATAAATCCAAGATGGATTCCATGTACTCCAATAGAGTATGGGAGCTTGTAGAAGTTCCTGAAGGGACTAAACCCATTAGGTGTAAGTGGGTTTACAAGAGGAAGCGAGGCATAGATAGGAAAGTGGAAACCTTCAAAGCTATGCTTGTTGCGAAAGGGCAATACTAAAAAAGAAGGGATCGATTATGAGGAGACTTTTTCGCTGGTATCTATGCTTAAGTCTATATCCATTATGACTTAAAAATATTATGAGATTTAGCAAATGGTGGACATCAATACCACATTTCTTAATGGTGATCTTGAAAAAAATATTTCTATGTCTCAACTTGAAAGATTCGTTGTTAGGGCTAGGACCAAATCGTTTGCAATTTACATAGCTCCATACATGGACTTAAGCAAGCGTCAATGTCACAGAATATCAAATTTGATCAAACAATCAAATCTTTTGGTTTTGATTAAAATCCTGATATATCATCTGTATACAAGAGAAAGGAAGGAATCTTTATTGCTTTATTGATTCTTTACGTGGATGACATTCTTCTTACGGAAAATGTTGTAGGATTAATGTTAATCGTGAAGTTATGGTTGTCTAACAAGTTTGATATGAATGACTTGGGAGAGGCATCATATATTTTTGGGATTAAAGTCATACATGATCATAAATCTAGAATGATATGCTTATCTCAGTCTGCATATATTGATTAGATTCTTAAACTGTTTGCAATGCAGGATTCTATGAAAGGTTTATTACCTTTTAGACATGGGATCCATCTATCTAAGAACCAATGTCCTAAGACACAAGCTGAGATAGACATCATAAATATAGTTCCCTTTGCTTCAAAGTAAGCACGGTCAACAAACCATATATCTGTTTCATAATAAGATTGGTAAGTAGATATCAATCGAATCTAGGACGGGTGTACTAGATAAATGTAAAGCATATTTTTAAGTATCTTAGGAGAATGAAAGATTATATGATTATCTATTATGGTGAGGATCTCATACCCTTAGGGTATACGGATTTAGATTTTCAATTTTATAAAGACTCAAGAAAATCTACCTCCAGCTATGTGTTTACTTTGGGAGGTGGAGCATTCAGTTGGAGGAGTGCAAAACAGAATTGTATTGCGGAGTCGACAATGAAAGTTGAATATGTAGTTGCTTCAGAAGTTGTGAGGGAAGTTGTCTGGCTGCATAAGTTTCTAACAGAGTTGGAAATTGACATGATTGAGAGACTCCCAATCACAATTTATTGTGATAACGCTGGAGCAATCGCGCAAGCATCATTTTATAACGAAAACTGTACAATGAGGAGATATAGTTGTCTCTAAGATTGATTCAGTAGAAAATCTTGCAGACCCATTTACAAAGACTTCAAAGACTAGTGTTTTTTAGTCTCATGTGGAGAATATGAGTATTAGGTTTGCACTAGATGTGTTTTAGAGCAAGTTAGAGATTGTTAGAATTGTGCCTTAAAAGCACGAGAATTCTATATAATTTTCATGATTTTCTTTATAAAAAATCAATAAAATGACATTCTTATATATAACATGTGAGTATTCTTAGTAGAAGGTCCGCAAGCATCTAGTACTTAGTTTTTGTACTATGAAGTTTAGCTCATAGGCACAAGATATAAACTGAGAGTTCTTTATGATTTGTAAAATTTCGCAACCTAGGAAAGTTAGGCACTTTACTAAGAATAAACTGTAGTACATTAACTATATTATGTAGAGTGTTCTATCTTGATTACTAGGCGGAATACCTAGTTAATGTACTAGTGTTTTTTTAGAATGTATTGAAATGACTAAGGAATCATTTTTTTAGTAAAGTACTATCAAATGAAAATCAAGACTCACTGCTATTATTTTATGAGTGCTCTCAATCTTGAGAGAATTATGAGCTCATATTTAATAATTTAGTTATTTTGATCTACTAAGAATTAGACTCTTTAAGTCAACATATTTTATAGGTTGGATGACTGAGTTATTTGGTAGTGTATTCGTAGATTCTCAATAATAGAATCAATATAGACACTTTTAATTAAGTGACATAGTACCTTTTGGGTAATTCATTTATCTGGTCACAGTAAACTAAGCTCTTAGTATTCTGGTTGAGTGTTAGAAATCTGATAATGTTATTTGAGGTATCAAGTATGAAAATTAATATAGCTAACCGATAGAATGAATTTGGATCTTAAGGATACCAAATCGTATTCAAATTTCAAGTCGATAGTACTTCACTTAACTATACACGGTACTATATTACAAAGAGGGATTATAAAATGAATAATAGATCAACGATAGTTACGTCAAATAACATAAAATACACTCGGAGTCCAATTATGATTTTATAGTAGAATTAATCATAATTAGTAATTAATAAATCTGATTATGTGTGTAATTGATAGAGCTTATTAATTATTTAGCTAAGAATATTTTTATCAAATAAAAAGTGACTTAAAGAACTAGCTCAGTCATATTTTTAAAAGGTCAAAGTTTAATTAAAATTAATTAATTTAATTTTAATTAATTAAAAATTTAAAAGATAATAATTATTATATTGTTAGGAATTTAAATTCACACGTCAAAAACTATTTTTTTAATCCGTATAGATGGTTGTGTCTCGATTTTTTAAAATCTTATATTTTATAATGTGTTGATTCCTTCAAGTTCAACTACCATCAAATAAAAAGATCACCACCATATGGGATGTGAAAATTATTTATACAAAAAAATTATTAAAATAGAAACTAAATTAATGTGTATTTGTGCGCTTTTTATATTTCCTTTAATATATAGAATCTATTGAATGCATATAATCAATACATATACTATTATGTATTTTAAGATAATCTTGTCAATTTTCATGCTATCTCAAAATAATTAGCTAAACTGTGTGACTTTGAAATTTATCATTTGCTTATAATTTGAGACTTTTCATAAGTTAATTTGATATTTTATATAGTAAATGTTTGGAGAAAAAATTTTGAAAATGATAATTAAAATAAAATGAATGAAAAACTCTTCATTAATTTTACATGTTTAATTTGAGTTTGAGATTAAGGACATTGTATAGACTAAGCCTCATTTTATATAGTATTGATATATATATACATACATATATTTATATATATTATGTCTTTGGAAAAAAATTCACACCTTTCCGAAATGACACATTTGAGTTTATAATATTATATAGTTTGACTAGAATAAAAAGGAGAAAAAAAACTTCTCCATTTACTCTCTATTTTTTTGGGTTATTTGTCAATATGTACCGTTTTCATTTTGGTTAAGCATTTATATATTTCTTTCTCAAAATTCAGAATTTTTCATTTCTGGCCCACCACAATCAATATAAAAAATTTCAACTCTCTTTTTCCTCATCATTTCTTTCCCTTTTCTCCATGCAAAGATCAAATCAATACGCACTCCCTCACTCTTCTTCTTTTCCTCATTGTTTCCTCCATACTTTCTAGTTCATTTCCTTCATGCTTTCCTATTCAGTGAAGTAATGAAGGTTTGTTTTCTCAATATTTTCTTGTTCTGCGAAGTTCTTCCTCTCAATCGCACTGGTTTTGACCATGGCACAGTTGTTTAGGCTTCAATGGTGGTAATGGCCGAATGGGTACTTAACCAACTTAGATCTATTGGATCAGATCAAAATGATAGATTGGGTACTTGATGGCACAAATTGTCAGTGGCTGGAGAAAACATGAGGCTTGAGAAAACTTTTTTTTTTCATTTGGATTTTGTGAATTCTTTTACACTTCTTTGGTTTAAAAGTTTGTTAATTATTTACATTTGTTGATTAAAATTTAAGTCATTATAAACCGATGAAGGGTTCAAGATTGATTACTGTGTAGATGTATCAATTTTTGTATCTAAATTACTCACAAACAGGAGATAAAAATGATTACTTGATAGGTTAAAATAGTGTTTTTTTTAATTTTTTACTACTTGAACCCTTCAAGTAGTCATATGCTCTCTATAAATTATTGTATGAAATGAAATTACTACTTAAATGGTTCAAGTAGTATTTTTTTACTACTTGAACCCTTCAAGTAGTCACATACTCTTTGTATAAATCATTGCATGAAACAAAATAACTACTTGAAGGGTTCTGTCATAAAACACGACTTGAACTCTTCATGTAGGTACATGCCTCTATATAAAACCGACGACAACAGATGATTTGACTACTTGAAGGGTTCAAGTAGTCTTTTTTGACTACTTAAAGGGTTCAAATAATAAAAAATACTACTTGAACCCTTCAAGTAGTTACATACATGCTCTCTTTATGAACTGAGAGCAACAAATAATATGATTACTTGACGGGTTCAAGTAGTGGTTTGTGACTACTTGAACCCTTCAAATAGTAAAAATTAATACTTAAACCCTTCAACTAGTTATATGTTATCTTCATAAATTGAGGGCAACAAACAATATGACTACTTGAAGGGTTCAAGCAGTGGTTTATAAATACTTAAAACCCTGCAGTCATTTTTGTCTCCTGCAGTGATTTGTCTAGAGACTACTTGAAAGGTTCAAGTAGTAATTTGTTTACTACTTGAAGGGTTCCAGTAGATACGTGCTCACTGGATAAAAAACCGCATGAATCAAAATGTCTACTTGAACTATTCAAGTATTCATTTCTTACTACTTGAACCGTTCAAGTAGTCAGTTTGATTCCTGCTGTCGAATTTTTAGTGAGCATGTGACTACTTGAAGAGTTCAAGTAGTCATTTTTTACTACTTGAATCCTTTACGTAATTTTTTTTTCTATTGTAGCATGTTATTTAGTCAGCTCGTCACTACTTGAAGGGTTCAAGTTGTGATGTGGACAGTGCATGTTTAGAATTTCTAGAACAAATGGATCATGACAGGCGCGGGTCAACTTTCAGAGGGCATAGTTTCTTACTCGGGTGGAATCACATGGCCCGTAAGATATCAAATCAAAACCTATTTAGAGATCTATATGTGCGATCCATCGAAGCCTAGTTTCTTAAGAACTTTCAGAGGCCCGGAGTAGTTGTTTATGATTATTTGAACCCTTCAAGTAGTTGTTTTTAGTCAATTACCCAAACACCAGATGACTACTTGAAGGGTTCAAGTAGTCATAAATAACTACTTAAACCCTTCAAGTAGTCACGTGGTCTATGGATAATTGACTGACAAAACAAATAACTTCTAGAACCCTTCAAGTAGTCATAATTAAACAACTACTTGAAGAGTTCAAGTAGTCATAAGAAACTACTTGAATCCTTCAAGTAGTCACCTGGTGTATGGATGTTGAGTGACAAAAAAAAATAATTACTTAAAAGGATCCAGTAGTCATAAAAAAACTACTTGAACCCTTCAAGTAGAAGAAAAATTTTTGTTGAAAAATAAAGAAGAAGAATAATAAAATATTATTAAATTGAACTCTTTAGGTAGTCACCTGGTGTACGGATAATTGACTGACAAAAAAATTACTTGAACCCTTCAAGATGTCATAAACAACTACTTGAACCCTTCAAGTAGTCATCTGGTATATTAGTGTTGACTGACAAAAAAAAATGATTACTTGAAGGGCTCAAGTAATCATAAAAAATTATTTGAATTATTCAACTAGAAGAAAAAGTTTCGTTAAAAAATAAAGATGAAGAATAATAATAAAATATTATTAAATTACACCCTTCAAGTAGTCACCTGGTGTATCGGTAAATTGATTGACAAAAAAAATATTTACTTGAACCCTTCAAGTAGTCATAAAAATTACCTGAAGGGTTCAAATAGTTTTAAACAAGTACTTGAATTCTTCAAGTAGAAGAAAAAGTTTCGTTAAAAAATAAAGAAGAATAATAATAATAAAATATTATTAAATTACACCATTCAAGTAGTCACCTGGTGTATGGGTAAATTGATTGATAAAAAAATAATTACTTGAACCCTTCAAATAGTCATAAAAACTACTTTAAGGGTTCAAATTATCATAAACAAGTACTTGAACTCTTCAAGTAGAAGAAAAATTTTCGTTAAAAAATAAAGAAGAATAATAATAATAATAATAAAATATTATTAAATTGCATCATTCAAGTAGTCACTTGGTGTATGGGTAAATTGATTGACAACAAAAATAATTACTTGAACTCTTCAAGTAGTGATAAAAACTACTGAATGGTTCAAATAGTCATAAACAAATACTTGAACTCTTCAAGTAGGCATCTGATGTATGAGTATTGACTGACAAAAAATAATTATTTGAATGGTTCAAGCAGTCATAAAAAATTTCTTAAATCCTTCGAGTAAGAAGAAAAAATTTCGTTGAAAATTAAAGAGGAAGAAAAATAAAATATTATTAAATTAATTTAAAATGTGTACTTAGAAAGAAAAATAAATGAAAAATGTATATTTGTAAAAAAAACCATATTTTTTCTATCAATTTTCTATTTCATTTAAAGTTTTTCTTAAACATTGTTTCGACGATTTTGGTGTGGACAATTCAGTGCCTTCTGGTAGACGCAAACACTAGACGAGATGAGGTGCGACACTGGGCTGTACATTGGATTCGTTGAAGTATTGCTAATACTTCGCGTAGGAAGGGTCAACGGAGTTTGGGGAAATGTATACACGCTTCTCAACTTTTCAGGACAGGATTTTTTAGCAACTCTTTACATTTCTATTATTAATTTTTGTTCATGATTAATATAATAGTGTTTAATTGTTATTCTTGTTATGCATTAGTTCAATTTTGTGATAAAAAAAATTCCAACAAACGACATGCTCAGTCTACTTCAATTTTGACCCATTATTAACAAACTTACCCTGTTCTCCATTTGGGTCTTGTCAGCAGAACTTGCCGGATATTGCAAGCCTTGAGTTCCTAGTTGGAACCACATCCTCAACCCAACCCAACCCAACTGATGGATTGTAAAATAAAAGAAAAAGTTGAGAAAAGAAAATGAAAGAGAATACAATTTTATAAATTTTGACCAAATGGCTTGTCATTCGACGTGTTACTAGATATATTTGAGCGTATAAATCCAACAAAATTCATAATGAGAAGGGGAAAGAAGGAACACTCTCTTTGCTAACTTGTAACAGAATCAATCTTCAAATCTGGGTAAGTTCAAGAATAATATTATAAAAACATTTTGTTCAATAAATTACTTGTTCTTTTTTGAACAAAAAGAAAATAAAAGAAAGAAAGCACAATACAAATTGAGATATTCTGTACAGAGAGCATGAAATGGACAAGCACCCAAATGTTCACCTTATAGTCACTGACTATATCAGCTTATGACCATACTTACTCAAAGCCTGGCCCTTATGGCCCTCGATTGCAGAAGCTAAAGTAATTTCCGAGGAGATCTTCAAACATGTTATCCTATAGCTACTTTTTGAAATATGGTTGACAAAGGACCACCTTTTTCTTTCTAACTTCTTTTTCTTTTAGTTTTTTGGGTTTCCATTAGCCAATAAAGTTGCCACCAATGTAATAATCTGACCCATGTTTGCAATTGTGGCTTTAAAATGAAGTCCACAATAAAGGAGTCCGAATTTTCTTTCAGGACCATAACCTTTTTTTTGGGCACAGAATGTTGGAGAATAACTTTTGTGTACAGGTAATCATACTCATTATAAATATTATGTCATGAACATGGAAGAATCCTAAATCCATTGCATATAACACTATATTTATAAATTTCTTAAAACCAATTTCTTTCCTTCTGATAATAAGAAAACTAAATTTTTTATGTAATTATAGAAAGTTAGAAACCTTTCTTAATTAACATGTACAACTTCAAACAAAAACTTGATCGGTTAGGAATTCGAGACATCGAATTACTCCCATCTTCTCTCTTTTTTAAAATTATTTTTGTTTCTCCCTTGTATAGTAGAAATTCCACTTGTTATCCTGATCTAGAAAGAGTAAAAGACAATGGGACTTTTCATGATGTGGCTGCAGTCGGCTAGCTTGTTGCTTTGCGTTGAAGAGATTCGTTTGCTTTGTGGAAAATGCCATTCAGAATCTAGGGACTAATTCAAAAGGTCCACTTCAAAAGTTGATATGTGCTATTCTTTGAGATATGTTTGAGAAAAAGTTATTTGATCCTCACTTGTTTTTTTCTACCTTAGCTTTTTCTTGTTTTCTTTGTCTAGTTTTTCATGTGACAACCAAACTAATAGCTAAAATATTTACTTAATTTAATAGGATTTCACATCTCCTTAAGTTGTGGTGCGGGTATAAATTTTGTTGTATATGATGTATCCTATTATTGTGATAAATTAAAATCATTTTTTTGTCATCATTAGTAAATAAATTTGTTATAATTTTTATTAGTTGATCGGCAACTTAAAGTAGGTAGGTGCTACATAACATTTTTGTGAATTCAACTTTATTATTACTGTATAATTCAATAAATAATGTTGAACGTAATTATAAACTGATAATGTACATAAATGGTATATATCAACATGATATTAATTTGGGAGTTTTGACAACGGTGCACGTTTTGTCGATGAAATAGAAATTTATTTTTTATTTTAAAAATTGAAATCTAAATCGATCATCATTACAAAAAAGACGACCCTACCATAAGTGTTAATGGAGAAATATATTGAAGTGTCAAGTTTAGTAGCTTCACATCAACCAAGACTCAGTTTGGTTTCTTCCAACCAAAAAAAGAAAAATAAAACACAGTCACAAGTTACAAAGCTCCACCGATTCCCTCATTTAGTTATGGATTTTGTTTGGAGTGAAATTATGAATATTCTAAATGGCATTAGTTTTAGTGGGTTGACAATTTCCCTTGATGGTATGATTGTATCTTAAAAATGGATATATTTTGTGAATCTTATTTTTTTAAACAAAGCAATTTTTTTGTGAATCTTCTTGTTTCTTATATCATTGTTGTTACTGTTTAGAGCAGCATATCAACGTCACTAATCACTCAACACTCAATCTTTGTGAAAAAAATCACTCAACGCTCTAAATTTTTGCTGCCTTCCAAATCTCAAACAAGTTTAATTAAGATTCTCCCCCTTTTCTTCGTATACCCAATACATGTGGAAAATAAAGTATATCATCATCATGCACATAATTAAGATTCTCTCCCTTTTTTTCAATGATTATTCATTAATTATTATCTTTAAAACGTATTCTTATATAGTAGTTAAATTTATGTTGAAATTCGTAAATCGTTCACATGAGATTCCATTTTTAACACCTTATATTAGGGTTCTTATAATTACCATAAGTTTTAAATATTTATCTTTCTTGCTATATTCTGATAAAACCTAACGTCGAAATATAATTTCCTGCAATTTTTTCCTTTTATTAGTATAAAAATAGATTGGAATAGAGGTTGTCTCCACTACGTCATGATATATTTTACTCACCCATCCTCACATGCCGAAATCTCCCCACCAACATAGATAATCGAATCAGGGCCAATGAAACTAAGATATATCACTTCTTTAAATACAATCGTGAATACACTTAGCGTTAATTAAGAAAATCAAACTTCTTACCACTTGAGCCCACATTTAAGTTATTTTTTTTCCTTTGTTTCAGTTAATTAGCTGAGACATGTAGACGTAGTCTAAAAGAAAGTAGGGTTTATTTAATTTAAGGCTGTATGTACCATTGTACTAGTTGTTGAATAGATGGAGTTTGTGATCATCAAGAAATTGACTCTGATTTTCTATTTTTGATAAGGTGAATAACCTTTTGGCATAAATACAATAAAATAAATGTACGAGGTTGGTTAATCTATATGCTAGTGGATTATCAACGTTGTAGAAAGTAAATTGAAAGGTCGACATGGATGTATCTAAAAGATGATAAAGTTAACAGAGATGACATGACAGTTAAAGGAGAATCGGATTTGATAACGACAGTTACTCATTTCTCTGCAATTTGATCAAACGTCCATAATGTCATTAAATATTAATTAAATCTAATTAAACGGTCATAAATGGCCGAGGAGAAGAAGACCTATAAATACCTCCATATATATCAATCAAAGACAATTCCGACTCAATACAATATACACGATTACACTTTCTTCTTTCAACTCTCTCATTTCTTATATGTATTCTGTTCCAGAATTTTGTAGGGGATGTAATTCCTTTACATATTGATGCTTTCATTGAGAGCTGAAAGACACTCAAGGAGATCCTATTTTTAAATATTAAGAATTTTGAGAACCAGATCAAGCGTAGCTCATAATACTGAGAGTAGAAACGATAGTGAACAAAGAATCATGATGTACCGGCAATTCTCGAAACAATTCTAACGAGGATTATAGAGTTGGAAAATTGAAACGCAAAAACTTTGAACACAACTCTTTACGTAATGAGATGAGCCAATCACATCGAGAGGACATGAACGAAACTCAAGATGCAACGGCAAGAAAGAACGCTGAAGTAAAAAAACCAAGATCAAGAACACAATGAAGAAGGAGAAGTACAATCAAAGAACATGGAAAACGAAGCGGCGGAAATTTCTGGAGTGAAAGACGGATTAACGGAGCACAATATAGAAAAAGTGCTTGGTAAAAAAATGGCAGAAGCCAAAAGATTGGGTGCGATAATGGTAGCGGATTTGGAGTCACTTACCCAAACTCCATTAACTTTGAAAATCCTATTGACACCTATCCCAAAGAAGTTCACGCCACCAAAATTCAAGTACTATGCAGGAAAGAAGGATCCAGTAGAGAACCTTAGGCGATTTTGACAAATGATGGTATTCTACCAAAAAAAAGATGCACTCATGTATAGAATGTTCCTTATGAGCCTCGACGACAATGCTCTAAAATGTACACAACATATCGAAGGACTCAGAATATCTTGTGGCAATCTCAATAAAGAATGGAGAAATCATTGCATGAATGCACTCAACAATTCAAAGAAGAAATTTGAAAAGTGGAGAACTATGATGATTGCGTAGCTCGACTAGTATTCAAAAGAGGACTGGACCCCCAATCCTCATTATTTGAGGACTTATCCAAGGAAAACCACTTACAATGATTGAAATATTCCTTAGGGCTCAAACTACATAAACCTCGAAGAAGAGAGAAAAAGTATGATGCGACTGTCAGAGCAGTTAGCGGTAACATCTAGCACAAATGCCAAGCGGCTGCTTATTTGAGGACTTAGCATGAGTTGAGCAGTGTATTACTCATAGGCTTCCTCCTCTTTTTTCTGCAAAGCTTCAGCAGAAGAAGCCTCAAACCGCTAAGTGAGTTCATGAGTAGTTTCTTGAACATGCACGTCAGCTTCAGCCCATGACTCCGCAATCAAAAGCCTTGCCGTTTCAGCTTCACTCTTAAGGTTAGAAATTTTGTAAGGTTAAGGTTAGACATTTCTTGTTCATGCCTAACCATCTCACCACCAATGTTGTTAAGCTTGGTGGCAAGAGCGTTCTGTTAAAGAGCATTCTGAAACTAAAGCAGCAACAACAAGTTAGAAATAGTATAAAAATGAAAAAAATACATGAAATAAAAATATGTATAATTTTACCTGAAGAAGGCAATGATTAATGCCTTTTTGGAGGGCCTCAGCTGGCTCCTCAGCCAACTAAACAGAATTAGATGAGCGTTGAAGGTGACTCATAATCTGATAAGATGACTCATGGTCCATCATCAGATTAACTTCAAAATAGGTCCGCGGGCCAGAGCCTAGAGGAAATAAGGTCTAGGGAAGGGCATAAACAGGCTTAGAAGAGCCCAGCCCAAAGTTGGGAGAAGAAGACCCAACTGGGATAAACCCCATCGGTCCAACAGAATCAAGCCAAATGGGGATTAAAATGGCTAAAGTAGGAAAGAGAGAAGAAATTTGAAGAGAATGGAAAATAGGAGAAACCCTAGAAGAGGAAACTACTGGCGATGGCTAAATAGCCAGCCATGGATACAGGTGCGCAAAGAGGAACGGTTCAAAGAAAACTCTATAGGCCTCATTTCAAAAGCCTCTTGAATGGAAGAAGAAGTAGAAGAATAAGAACTAGAAGAAGGAGAAGAAGCAGGCAAACAAGGTTGCCTTTGAATGACCACACACTGAACCTGAGGCCTAGGAAGGATATAAGAGGGGCCAAAGGTCTCGGGGGAGGCTGGACAAGGAAAGGAACCTGGATTTCAGGGTCTAGCAACGACTTCCAATCTCGAGTGCCAACACTGTAGGCAGCTCTGATCTTGGCTCTGTCATCTTGAGTATTGAATGGACGGACGTTTTTGCATTTGTCTGAAGCATTTAGATGAATAAATATGTAAGAATAAAAAGAAAATAAAAGGAGAGGAGCAAAGCCACTCACCAAACGACCTTCATTCAATAGGCATGTTGGAGTGGCCGCCACCTCTCCAGTCATTAGAGACTTGGAACACCTCAACATTCCACCACTTATCACACTTGGACAAATCCAAAATCAATGGACCGCCGGCAATACCACTACATGGGGTAACATACTGGTGACCATTCTCCCTAATGGAGTATAAAAGATTAATTTCATTTAAACCTAACTCTAAACAGAACAAACAGTTCAAGGATTCAAAACCTAACAGAATCTTATATGTGTTTGGAGTATACTAAGCAAGAGAAACATCATGGTAATGGAAAAACTGCTAAAATAGAGGAGAAATAAGAAAACGAAAGCCTAAAGCTATGTACATGGTAGGAGTATTCAAAACCAGACCGAACTGAACTTAACCGAACGGAAAATGATCGGTTATTTAGGTATTTGCGGTTTAGTTCGGTTCGGCAGAGCTGCCGAACCCAATCTTCGGTTTAGAAAATACTTAGTTTTTTAACCGAACCGAACCAAAACATTAAATTCATATTATTTTTATTTTTTATATAATTCCATATCGAACCGAACCGACACAATCTTTGATTTGATATTATTTTTCAGAATAATATCATTTAAAATTATTTAAAAATAATTTTTTAAATAATAACACCGAACTGAACTGAGTGATTCGGTTCAATTCAGTTATTTTGACCTTCATGCTTAGGTTCAGCTTTATTTTAGCCACTAACCGAACCAAACCGTGTTCACCTCTAGTACACGGTTCTGAAATTTAAAATTTCAGGGTAGGGAGACGGACTAACAATGTCCCGTGAAAGTACGAGGAGTCAACCCCATCGGGGAAATCTCGATAGTAACGTGAGATGAAACGGTTAAATTCTTCTCTGTTTATAATCCTATTGGGGAGAAGGAAGACACCATTAGAGAAAGCTTGACGACAAAGGAAGAAGAAAGAGAAAACTTACTGGAGAAAAAGTACGCATAGGATGAGGATAAGGTAAAAATCTTTAAATATTATCGTAGCGGATGTCAAACGACGGATTTGAGGGGTAATTGTCAAAATGAAAAAGACGCATGAAGACAAAAAGTGTGCGAGTACAAACACGTGAGATAACGGCATTAGTGGAAGCGCAGACAGATGCCGAACGGGTGGAGACGTCTCTTTTCATCCAAGAAACCTAACGAAGGTGTGTAGAAAGGTGAAACGTCAAGACAGAAAGTAATTATGAAAGTTATGATGTCACCTACCATAAATAAAAAGTGGATTAAAGTATCAATGTTTTGCATCAACGGCTTACCACCGAGCTACAAAATATGGATAAATGTACGGGGTTAATTAATCTATATGCAAGTGGATTACCAACGTGGCAGAAAGCAAACTGAAAGGGCGACGTGGATGCATACAAAAGAAGATAAAGTCAACAGAGATGATATGTTAGTCAAAAGAAAATCACATTTGGTAGTAGCATTTACTCATTTATCGACGATTTGATCAAACCGCTATAATGTCATTAAATATTAATTAAATCTAATAAAATGGTTGTAAACAGGGAGGTGGAGAAAACTTATAAATATCTCTATTTTTATCCAGCAAAGACAATTCCAGAAATTTCGTAGGAGAAAAAATTCATTTACAATAAAAATAAAAGTTTGTCTGATTACCATTCGTTCTCGGTTCAAGATTCTGCAGTTTCTTTCGGAGATATATACTAATGTGGGTCCTCCTCACTTAGATATCAGAATCTTTTCTCTGTAGCGCAAAGAAAGAAAAAGTATCAAAATTGATTTGTTACTAACTATAGCCGAATGTTGACATTCAAGGTGGGCGTGCCGGAGTGGTTATCGGGCATGACTAGAAATCATGTGGGCTCTGCCCGCGCAGGTTCGAATCCTGCCGCTCACGTACTTTTTTAGTTTTTCCGAAAACTAATTCTATCAAAGTTATTGTTTTAAGGATAAAATTATGCCCAAATTATTAACAAAATATTACTTAATAATTTTATTTCAGACAAGTGTACCCACGCTTTGCATGTAGACAAATAGTTTAGTAAAAGGATTTGTTAACATTATGAACTAAAATTAAATCACGTTGTTTGTAATATTTAAATATAACATTGTAATTTTGATAGATTAATTAAACCTATTTTGATGTATAAGAATAATTAAAACTTCTAGATATAACAATTTCTTGGAGCACATTAATTATCACCCTTCTTATCTTCTTATAAATTATTGAGCTATATCCCATGAATTTGATAAAATTTGAGATAACTATTTCCTCAAAAAGAAAGGGCAAAAACATGTTAAAGGTGAACTTAAATCTATATTGCAATGGATTGAATAAGTTAAAGGTAAATTCAAAACTATATTGAGTCTGACTTCTCTATAAGTATCAAGGTTGATCTATCATTAGAGTATTATATGTGAAATCAGTTTAGAGATAGTTTAATGGTAGATCAATCTCTAGTGTGATACAGACCATATTACTGAATAAGAATTTGTATTGTGCTTATTGAGAATTTTTAATTTAATATTAATTTTCAAACAAAATTTGATAACTAAATTAGCATAGTTATTTGAGTGGTTAACATGAAGCAAAAAATCAAACAGTAGAGTAAATTTTATTTTAACAAAAAAACAAACAATAGATTAATAGTGATATTGTTCAAGGACCTATAACATAAGCAAATGAAAAAAAATGCTAAAATTTGGGTGGATGAAATAAAAGGCCATGAACGGTTGCATACATATCTCCCACAAATTATACTTGACCACCTAAAGGTTGAACCACCACGAAAAGTCTATGAAATATGAAATTATGACATTATGACAATATATTCTGATGACAGATGATTTTCATAATAGCATCAAGCATGTCTGGTAAGTATCAAAGAAGTAGTAGCTAGTAGCTAATACTCCTACAAATATCTTCATGCTTGAACGAAAGCTTTTGGAGAGAACTTTTGCTGAAAGCTACTTCGAGATGTTCATAGTCAACTAACTTAATCATATTTAAGTTTGTAACTACAATTAAAGAAATAAAAAATGTTTGATGAAGTTAGACAATATCACATTAACAAAAATTTAAGATTTTCCGGAATTACTTGACCACCAAACATGTGTAATCTAATGCATAATGTTTAAGGTTGCATTAAATCAGAAGAAAGTATAGCTTGGTGTGTACACATATGGTTTATTACAATCAGAAACATTGTGTGTAAATGATTTAACCACAAATTAATATCAGATGATTATTAAAAATCATTCAAATAGATCTTAATTTATATTCTTTACATCAAGTTTTATTGGTGCAACACCCCAAAAATTCAATCTAAGTTTTAATTTAGTATTTTAGCAAAAAAAAAGTCGCGGAAGCTAGGCCTTTCTTTTCTTTTTCAAAACTAACTCATGCTAAAATAAATACAATATATGAAGGAAAACCAAATCATTTATCAAACTTTTAATTACATAAAAAACATACTTAAAAATCATTGTAGATGAAGGGGTGTCACGTGGATGATTTGCAGGAGTAGTTTAGTCCTAGCTTGTGACTTGAACAACGCCTGAGAACGTCGGGGAGGATGCCGAGAGGTGAAGGGGCACTCAAGACACTCAAGGGTGGTGACAAATGCTTGCTCTCTCTAGAAGTGGAGTTTCTCTCTCTAGAAATGTGAGCTTCTCTCTCTAAAGTGGGAGCATCTCTCTCTAAAGTGGGATCTTCTCTCTCTAAATTTCCAATCCATTCAAATGAAGAAGGAGTCCTCCTTTTATAGGTGAACAAAATGAGGGGGATTGCAACTAATCCCTTGATTAGTTGTAAGCTCGCCGATCAAATCACGTCACCTAAGCTGACTGATCATGCTTAGGTGAGTAAGAGCAGGATTACACATGTGCCAATCGGATGGTGCCATGTGGGTCATTGTGTAATGACCATGATCTAGGGAGAACACGCCTAGCTGGTGAGGCACGACGACAGTGTTCACCCAACGCCTCCTCTATAAAGGTTCTCTCAAATAAAACCCCTTCCCAAGGTGGGAGGGTTGCACACCCTCAATGTCTAGAGTGATCGTACCGAGGACGTATATCCCCTACCTAGTACAACGTAACCTCGCCCACAATCATGTCAGTCCATAGCCTCTTGAACGTTCCTAGGAAACCATACATCCACCAAAGTCTTTGTCACTTGACTTGGTGGTTTGTAATGTGATGACTCGTTGTGATAGTGTAGTGGTATGTCTACAAGTTGCATTACAGAGAGTGATCAATGCACCTTCATAGTACACCCATGATGGTGACATCAATGGTGCTACTATAGGGGTGACACGCCTTGGTGCTGCCATGGAGACGGCCCCCATAGGTACCTTAGTGGCGGCACCTCAAGGGGTGCACCTCAGTGGCAGCACCCCATGGGTGCACCTCAGTGGCGGATCCCCAATGGGTGCACCTCAGTGGTGACACTCCATGGTACGTCTTTGGTGGAAAGTTGCACTTTGCGGGTAGTCAACGTTGAGGTCGTCCACCCTCATGAACATTTAGTCCCATGTGCAAGCACGATGCAGAGTAATCGTGCTTGTACACAATATCTTCAATGTAGCAATCAGTTGTATTATCAAGTCCTTGATCTCTTGATCGTTCCGTTACGTGGTGAATGCATGATGCGTCGATCCGCCATACCCAATGTGCCTTATTTGTGTGGTGTAGGCATTTCCACGTTACATGAGGTCAAATTTATAAGATAAACTTTTGTGGTGCAAATTTTGAAAAAATTTCAATTTTTCTAAAAAAAAAATTTGGAGTCCCCACTCCCTTCTCTTTCTTTTGAAAAGAAAAAAAAATCAAGTCGAGTAGTGACATGAAGTAATGAGGTCGAGCGTGATCGACTGGTGGCATGGTCCGCGGGATGGGCCTTGGGCCAGCATGCTTGGAAAATGCCGCCACTGAAGCTCAGTGGCGGACATCTATTTCGATTTTTTTTGTGGAGTCCCCACTCCTTTCCCCCTCTATAAAAATGTAAATGAGGGTAGATGACCTCAAGGTTGACTAACTGTAAAGAGTAACTCTCCCTGCGTATCGGGAGTGTCTCCACCAAGGACGTATCATGGAGTGTCACCGCTGAGTTGCACCCTTTGGGGTGCCGCCACCGAGCTACACCTCATGGGGTGCCTCCACTAAGCTACCCATGGGGGTTGTCCCCATGGCAGCACCATGGGGTGTCACCCCTATGGTAGTACCATTGATGTCACCCTCATGGGTGTACCATTGAGGTGCATTGATCACTCTCCGTAATGCAACTTGTAGACACACCACTACACTATCACAATGAGTCATCACATCACAAACCACCAAGTCAAGTGACAAAGACTTGGGTGATCGTGTGGTTTCTTGGAAACGTTCGAGAGGCTATGGACTAGCAAGATTAGGGGTGAGGCTATGTTGTACTAGGCGGGGGACATACCTCCTCGGTACGACCACTCTAGACATTGAGGGTGTGCTACCCTCCCACCCTGGGGAGGGGTTTTATTTGAGAGAACCTTTGTATATGAGGCGTTGGGTGAACACTATCGTCGCGCTTCACCGACTAGGCATGTTCTCTCTAGATCATGGTCATTACACAAAGACCCACACGACGCCACCCGATTAGCTTATGTGTAATCCTCCTCTTACTCACCTAAGCATGATCAGTCAGCTTAGGTGGCACGATTTGATTGACGAGCTTGCAACTAATCAAAGGATTAGTTGGAATGGCCTCCATCCTTTTGTTCACCTATAAAAGGAGGACTCCTCTGGATTGAAAATTTAGAGAGAGAATCTACCACTTTAGAGATAGAAGCTCCAATTTTTAGAGTGAGAAACTCCCACTTCTAGAGAGAGCAAGCATTTGTCACCACCATTGAGTGTCTAGAGTGCTCCTCCTTCACCTCCCGACGTCTTTCCTGATGTCTTCAGACGTTATTCCGGTCACGAGCTAGGACTAAACAACTCTTGTAAATCACCCACGCGGCACCCCTGCATCTACAATCAGTTAAGAACTAAAGAGTATGTGTTCTAGAAATTCATAAACTAATTAAAATAAAACACTACAACATCATGTAAATATTTTCTAAAGTTTTTAAAAAATTCATAAACCCTTGTCCATTGCCAGAGACTCTAGATCTCTTAGACAATAAACTTCTCATCATTGTTATCATTATCTGAAAATTTATAATAAAATAGAGTGAGTATATAAAAATATGCTCAGTAAGCAAAATTAACCATATGTAAAACAAACAAACATTCATAATCACATATGAAATATATTACACACAGAGCTTTCAAATCTTTTTTATAGAGTTCGTTGGTCAACTTCCATTAGAGGTCATCATCATCCCAGAACACATATTACTCGTCGGTGATTGTTAGCTTGTGAGGTTGGTACAAGTGACCTTCCTCACAAACATAATTCTGCACCTCCAAGAAGGTGAAACCAGTTATAAAAATATCTTTCCATAAAATTAACCAGAGCATATAACAGAGACTACTTCCTGAAGGAGAAGGCAAACATAGCAGAATGGTGGGCACATGACTCTAATGGAATAGAGCAATTTCTTTCATGCGTTCATACAATATTTTTCTTATCTTATAACATATTTTAAATTATTAAACATATAACCTAACATAACATATCAACGTCTTAATTTAACAATAACAAGAGCAAAGAAAACATCATAGAATACTCTACATCATAAAATATAAACAGAGTTCCATTATAAATTTTCAGATATACAGTTCAAACAATTACATATGTAAATTTCACTTACCTTATATATCTCTGCAATTCCTAAAATTCAAATCCTGAAAGGATAAAGGGAAAAGGTCCTATTTTTAGATGTTTTTCAAGCACAAACGAAAAAAACAGTTTTGATGCCTAGTTTTAACTATTCATTATAAATTGTACCAAACACAAAAAATTATAAATGTTATGGAGATTCTCGAACTACCAATGACCGACACCACATGGCATGCCACAACTAGCGTTTCTACTTAAAATTTAAGACGAATTGAGCGTTGAGCTCCCAAAAGGGAAGGAACCGACCTGACCGGGTCGGTCTCCAAAGTAACTCGGGAAACATCGACCAAACATGAACTAGGAGGCTCTGAGGAGAAGGTCTGACTCAGGAGCTCAGTTAGTCCTGTGATAGAATTCATCATTATTCACCAAAAGTAGTGCTCCACTTGGCTTTTCACATCTACAATAGGAACCAGTCGACTACAAATCGCCATGATGAAGTGTCGAGTCAGCCACCAAATAGTTACATCCACCACATCCAGAAGGACAGAAGGAAAATCAACAATTAATGCACGCCAACTAAGGGGACAATGGCATTTAATGTCGCCCCCGCTCGTCATTTCAGCAAGGCAGTCACCTCGCCCGAAACTTATTCGACATGCATCCCTCTCCCAAGGCTAGGTATAAATACCCCATCTGAATACAGTGTAAGGTACGTAACTTTCTCCAAAAATAAACTCTGTCAAATTCTCTCCAGGATATTGACTTAGACATAGGAGGCTCTTCAACGAGAAAACGATCCTCAGTTATCTTCATCTTTAGAGTTCTTTCTTTTTGTTGTGTAGATTTCAGGCAGAGATGATCCCTACATGAAGGAGAGATATCACGCCACATCACTGTAGACATTTTTGGTAACAACAATTGGCACCGTCTGTGGGGAACGACAACAAAGTCGTTCGTCCCCTTCCAAACACGTGAAGTAGTTCACTCCATGAAGGCATAATGAGCATGGCATCCTCATCTCACTCCGACGATATTCATAACGAGTTGGAAGTGGAAAAGGAGGACCTACCATCCTCTTCACCATGAGAATAACCTCCCACCACCACTTTGGTACGTTGCAGAAAAAGAAAGAATTCGTGAGTTCTCTCTCCAAGGCGGTCAGGAAAGTGACAAGAAACGGTGATCCTCACCAATGCTATCACAGCTTCCTTCTAATAAGGCCCTTCCCAGTTACCCATAGATACAACACTCTAAAAGAAAAAGGAATCACTGGCAAGGTCATCCCACGTTCTTGAGATGAAGACAACCCTCGATGTAGAAGATTGAACTAAAGGCGGGGATGATCGCGCTAGTAAAACCGTGTGGGACACGGAGGTGACAAACCAGACCAGTGAAAGCTTAGGGCTATGTACCGAGATACAGAAGCTCTAGCTACAAGTAGAGGAGCTAAGAAGGGAGCAGAGGAAAACTATCGGGGCCTTCGTTGAGATCCTCATAGGACAGACCGAATCCCCCTTTTCGGTAGAAGTCTAACAGGCTGAACTTCCCCTAAAGTTCCAGATGCCCCCGATTGCCCATTAGGATGGGACCAATGACCTGTTTCCACACCTGGAAAGTTTCAAGGTCTGGATGGACTTGCACCTCACCCCGTAACCTTTAATATACAAGTTGTTCCTCTTGACACTCAGTGAACCCACCCAAAAATGGATAGGGTAGTTAAAGCAGAACTCCATTCGTTCATTTGTCGAGCTCTCTCGGTTGTTTGTAGGGTAATTTTTGGGAGGAAGGGAGAGAAGGAGGTCAGCCTCCTACCTGATGATAGTGAAGCAGCGACCTGAAGAGTCATTGAAAGGCTACCATGAATCGTGGTAGTTTTCTCATCTGCAATAGGCACCGGTCGACTTCAAATCGTCATGATGAAGTATCGAGTCAGGCACCAGAAGGACTAAAAGTAAATCGACATTTAATGCACATCATCTTGGGGGGTAAAGAAATTTAATGTTTCGCCCAGCTCATTATTTTAACAAAGGTCATTACCTCCCCCGAAATGTATTCGACACGCATCTCTCTCCCAAGGCCAGGTATAAATACCCTATCTACAGAGAGTGTAAGGTACGTAAATTTCTCCTAAAAAACTCTATCAAATTCTCTTCAGGATATTGACTTAGGTATCATAGGCTCTTCAACGAGGAAATGACCCACAGTTCTCTTCGTCTTTAGAGTTATTTCTTTGTGTTGTGCAGATTTCAGGCAGTGAGGATCCCTACGTGGAGGTGAGATAGCACACTACCTCATTGTAGAGATTTTCGGTAACATCAATAAATATTAATTTTGAATGCTAATACATGTCTCATAGATCTTTGTTTAAAAGTATATAATATTTTGAACTTATTTTCCTATCCACAATCATCCTCAACTATAACCTTGTGTGGTAGTAAAAAGTGATTAAGATTTTGAAGTTTAACTACTCACTTGTTATATCACATCTTATCTAAAAATTACAAAAATTTACAAAACGATATATACATATGATGAAAAATTACTTTGAATATTTGGATCAAAATGATATTGTTTATATTGAAAATGAATCTATGAAGTCGAAGTGGGTTACTCCCAATTTTTTGGTTTCTAAAGGAGGTTTGAGAAATATTTTGACCAGACAAATGAATTTGTAAAGTTACGAAATTTTTACACGAGCAAGAATAATGTCTTATATAATAGTAAGAAATTTTTCAGAATTTTTACCTATAACTTCTTAGTAAAAGAAAATCGGTTCTCTCTACTATCATATTTTTACTGGTAATTTACAGCAACAAGTTTTCAATTCTACTTGCAGTACAAATCAAAACACTAACTACGGAACACGTTAACAGTGATTTTCTATAATTAAATCATATGGTTTTTCAATAAAATATTATAGCTTAAAGTACTTTTGAAGAAAATCATATTTAAGGTTGAGTTTTTAAACAAAAGAGTAATTAAAATTAAGAACAATTACTAATAATTTGATCTTCATTTGAGTTGAAAGAGAATGCTGCAAGAAACCGAATTTTAAATCAAGAATTAAAATATAATTTAGAAGGAAAAAGATGGAAAGATGATGATTCTTACTTTTGACGTCATTTATCTCAATAGAATTTAAGTATTCAAACTAACGTTACTTGTTTTACAACGAATAAGAAGCAAAAGACAATACGTCGAAAGAGATGATAGGTTAGACTGGGAAGAATTTCAAAGAAGAATGGGAGCTATAAAACGTCTCAGATTAACAAAATAAGTAGTACGTTGAACATATTTTAAGAATATGGAAAGAGAGTGGGGGAGTTGGACGGTGGAAGAGTTCTCCATGATGGGTTTTCCATAATTTAAATTAAAAATTAATAATTAACTAAAGAGAGGATGGAAAATCGGTTATCATGGTAGGACTAGATTTGGAAAAGGTGTGTTTAATAACCCTCAGGTACAACCCCTTGGAATAAACTATAATAGGACATGGCAAAAAGATTAAGACAAGGTGTAAATGATTTTTTTCACTAATTAAAAATTAAAAGAAAAAATATTGATAAGGGAAAAATTATACGATTATTAACGAGACAGAGGGACATAATTAATGAGATAGACGGGGATTTTAGGAGCAAGAGATTATAAGGGGCAAATGCTCTCTGTCATATATGCATGAATTGTATTAAATGTGTATATTTTATTTAATACATTGGCCGTATATATACTTCACAAATGTATGAGTTGATTAAAATAATAATATAAAATTAGTCACTTATTATGTCTAGAGATTACACTCGTTTGTGGGGATCATTCTGTTTGGTATGAGTCCATTTCCCTTTCTCATTTTTCATATGTCTCACTCAGCCGCCAATCAGTCACAACTATTTGATGACACAATCACTTGGTGACCCACCAATCTGTCTTATCTGGGTCATTCAGCTTACCCAATCAATCACGACCATTTTACTGTCGATATGAACCCCTTTCACCTGTTTCCGCGAACTAGTCAATTTTTTCTGTTCTGATGTTCTTTCCCGTTCTTGAGGTGATGATCCCCCTCTTGAGGTGTTGGCCCTGTTCTTGAGGTAAGGCTCCCTCCTTCTTGAGGCGATGATCCACGTTCTTGAGGTGACGATCTCGTTCTTGAAGTGATGATCCCCGTTCTTGAGGTGATGATCTTGTCGTTGAAGTGATGCTTCTGTTCTTGAGGCGTTTGAACATCGTTTTATGAGTGTCTTGCGACTTCAGCCCGTAACTCATTTATGTTTTTCCACCTCTTTCCGTGAGCCCTAGGTGGATCATCTTTATCCACGTGGCAGTTGTATTTTTTACCAGTTCACAGGCCATTCCAATAAATTCGGTTTTGAGTAAAGCTTAATTCACTTAGTGACTACCAAAAATTAATAAAACTTAGGATATATGTTTTTTATTTGCATAAAATATATTATAAATAATATGTTTTTTTATTACAATAGAAACAATATATTAATTTTCAAAAACAAAATCATTCGATAAAAATGCATAAACTATTAAGTTATTTAAACAATAAAGGCAACCACCGTAGAATAAAATATTGTAGTATTAATCAATAGACTAACCGGACTTATCGGGTCTTACAATTGGACTTCTGTTTTGAGTAATGGTATGTTGAACTTTATTTATTAAAAGACGTGTCAAAATATTAAAGAGTCAATTATGTTATTAATATTAAATAGTATATTTTGCAATCAAATAATGAAATATTTGATTGCCAATTTTTGGGAAATAGAAAAAATCGTTTTGCTAAGAATTTTTTTTTTTAAACTACCAAAGGATTGATTAACTAACAAATATTTTAATTTTGAGAAAAGAAACTTATAATTTTTTTAAATATTATTGAAAATTAGTCCTATACACACATAGTAATCTCATTCATAACATAATTGTGGTGCAAATTTTCAATCCTCTACCTGATTACTGATTCGTGTAATTTTTTAAAATATAGTTATGTAAATTTAATCAATGAAAATGAAAGAAATAAGCTCATTACTATAAATTTTGACATAAAAAAGTTACTAAATGTTCCAATTTAATATCTCCATTAATATTATAAAGGTAAACCTGAAATTATATTAAAATTAATTAGACAAATAAGTCTAAAAATGTTTCTCTCCTTAAACCCTATTTATATATAACTATTAGAAAAATATACGTGCTACGCACGTGTTAAACGAATAAAAAGATTTAACATTAATATTAACTATCTTTCAAACTTGTAGTAATCTTTGAATACATTAGCTTGCTTATAATCTTTAATTTACATTTTATAACGTTACTCTTTTGAATAGTATAAGAATAATTTTATTCCATCAATTTGTCATATTCTTGAAAAATAACTACCATATTAAGAGATAGTTAATGTACAATGTCTTTCTCTAAATTCATTTATATAAAAAATTTATGTTCCCAATATCATAATTATTACAACATGTTTAATTTATAAATTTCTAACAAAAAATATAATTGATTCAAAAAGAAAAATCCATTATACAAAAGGCCTCAAATTTTATCTTGATGGAGATTCATTTCTAACTCCATAATATTATAAAACTATTTAGTTTTACTAAAAATTTAAAAAATAAATTCCATTAGATATAGAGTATAATTTCATTATATGAATTAAATGAGGAAAAAAAGTTAAATACCTAAATTGTACTATATTTTATGAGGTTATAAAGGGTAAAAGGGAAAATCAAAAGTTTCTTCCCTTTAAGTCTTTTTTAATATAACTAATCAAAACGTATGTGCTTCGCACGTATTCAACTAATTTAAAATATACATATAATTTTAAATTAACGTTACTATTAAAATTAATATATCATATTTTAAAATTATTATACATCCAAACTAAAAGTAAAATAGTAATAATAATATATTATTTATAATATTAAAATTATAATGCTATTTGAATAGTATAGAAAATAATTTCATTTCATCAATTTATCATATTCTTAAGGATATTATATCATATTAAGAGATAATTTCTCGTAATCAAAATATATTGATGTATTGACTTATAATTAAATACTTGTTATAAAAAATCTTAAAATCAATATATGTATATTCACATCTCTTATTACATAAGATTATCAAAATATTTTATTCTACTAACTACAAATAAATTATATTGAATAAAAAATAAGATATTATCAAATAAATTAAATGATAAAAGACTAATTTGTGCTATATTTTGATAGACTTTAAACGGCAAGAAGGAGAATCAAAAGTTTCCCCCATTTAATCTCCTTTTAATATAGTATATAGATGAAGATAAGATAAAAGTATTATATTACAGATTACGCTAATTAAAAGTGATTGTTTGTAATAGTAATTTTCCAATATTCTTAGCAAAATCCATCTATTTTTTAAAGGCTATGTTATTTAATAACTGCAAAATGCTATGTTGTGTGCCTGCTATAGTGTGAAGAAAGGAATTAAAATGTGAAATTCATTATCCTTCATTAGTCTTCGAAGTTAGGGAGTTATTCTATTTATAGGTGAAATATACAAGAGGATGCTTTAACTATTTGATCAATTATTATAACTGTCAAGCAGTTCAAGCTTTAATCAATTTGATTATTTGTTACACTAGAGGTTTAAGAAATAACCATATTACAAATGCTTACAGCAACTTTAATCAACTAATCCTAAGTTGAGAAGACTTGACACTCGAGCTGTGTAGGCTTGGCAACTTGTTGACACTCGAGTAGTGAGACTTGAGAATCTGTTGGCACTCAAGCTATTAAGCTTGAGTTGTGAGGCTTGGTTGCTTATCAATGTAGGCTTAACACTCGAGTTGTTGTTTATCAGTGGAAATAATTTGATGTCATCCCCCTAAAGTTGAAGGGTGATAGAAACACCTTGAGCTTGCCCTTTAGGTATAGAAACCTACTAGTAGAGACATATTTTGTTAAAACATCAGTAATTTATTCAACTCATGGCACAAACCTGATGTCTAGGAGCTTATGTTGCAATTTGTCTTTAATAAAGTGTACATCAAATTCAATGTGCTTTGAACGTGTATGGAAAATAAGAATTGATGCTAGTGCAATTGCACAAGGTATTCACACCATATAATGGGAGTTTGAGTGATCGGTAGAACAAGTTCACTTAAAATACTTTTGAACTACTTGATTCTTGCTGTTTGTTTGCTATAGACATGTTGTCACTCTCAGTATTGGATCTAGAGACTACTTATTATTTCTTAGATGACCATGTCATGAGATTACCTCTTAGATAAATGAGATATGCTCTTATTAACTTCCTGTCATCTATATCCCATGCCCAGTTTACATCAGTGTAGGCTTGAATGTTGAAGGAGGAGGATAGTTTCATAATAAGACCTTCATTTATTAACTTAAATGATTCATAATAAAGGCTATATCAGGCCTGATGATGGCTAAGTACTGAAGAGCACTAATTGGACTTGTGTACAATGTGATATCTTGCATAGGATACTAGTATGAAATGATAGTTTTACTGAATTGTTATTTGGAGAAGCAACTGCCTTAGCACCATCCATTTTAGTCTTTCTGCGTCTAAGATATACTTAGACTAAGTTAGATGCATTCCTTTGTTGTCTCTATACAACTCCATGCCAAGAAAGAAATGAAGTAATCCTAGATCTTTCAATGCAAACATGTGTATACAGGGTTGTGATGAGCTTCTGAACAAGTTGTAGACTGCTTCCTGCTATTAATATATCATCTACATACACCAGTAGAAAATAACATGTTGACCTGAATGTAATATACACATGGAATAATCTTACTTAGAGTTTTTGAAACCCCACTGAATTATAGATGTTCTTAGCTTATCATACCAAGATCTTGGAGCTAGTTTATGTCCATGCGATTCTATCTTCAATTTGCACCATACATATATCTAGATCGGTTAGTTTCAAACAAATGGTGTTTTATGGTTGTGAAAGCTTTAGGTTTGTAAATCTTATTTTTGACCTATAAAATGTGTAACAGTGACTGCTTAACTTCTACTCTGAAGAGAAGGTTGAATAGTTAGACCAGTGGTTAAGGCATTAGCAATGGAAGGATAATGGTTAGTAATAAATTTTGACTAGACAAAGTACCAGATAGGTTACATTACCATTTTCTTGATTGTCCTAAGATGCATGACTTGAAACATGTTCATTTACAACTGTAGATCTCTCAAATGGACTATTGTTAGCATTACCCTGAGCTTGAAGAGGTCTTATACAAGTAGACAAAATATAGTGAGTAGAAGATTGCAAATTTGGTGTTATATCAGATGTAACTAGTGGAGCTTTGGACTTACGGGTGAACATATCAGAATAAGGAAAGTATGCTTCATGGAGCGATAAAGTCATACCATTATGAAGCATGCAATTGTAACCTTCGGGACTAGATGAATAGCCTAAAAACAAGCATAAATCAGAGTGAAAATCAAATTTGTCAGAGTTATATGACCTAAGATTTAGAAAGCATGCACAACCAAAATTTTGAAGGCTTTATAATCTAATTTCTTGTTATACAGCTTCTGAAAAAGGGATACAAAGTTTAAGGTAGGTGTAGGAAGTCTATTGCCCACAGCTAACCTTTCAGTGCTAGTGCATTGTTGTGTAATGTTAAAGTTGCTCATATCAGCAGTAACATGGTTTGTTGTTGCATTGTCAACATATTATATATTATCACATACTGAGTTAGGAGAGGTAATATAGACTGATGGTGAGGCCATGTAAGCAGCATGTTCGTTTGAAGACCCCCAAACGCCTTTGAGGCAAGTTGACTGCCTCGTTATTATTCCTGTCATGTCGGTAATAGCCGACAGATGTTGAATGTCCAGGTTTAGCACACATTTGACATATATTCCTATTTGCTCCTCTTCCACCTTTAACCTCCTCATTTATTTATGAATCCTCCTCTAGAGCCCTGAAATTGCCTTTACATCTGAGAAAACTTTCAGGTATTCTTGTTAAAGTTATGAGAGTAGCCACCATTGACTCCAAAACCAACATGTCCAACACTGCCGTTCTTTCTATCAAAACTTCTTATCATCGTATTGGCACTTAGCTTCACTAGATTCTCATTTTATGCTATTTATTTCTCAAGCCTACTCTCATGACATAATAAGAGGATTTGAATTCCTTCCCCTCCAAGTTCATTAGTTCTTAAAGTGATGTTTACCACTACTGAGTCAAACTTAGATCTAATGCCATTTAGTATGTACATGATCATTTCTTGCTCATAAGTTTTATATCTTGCAACTTTTAGACAATCTTTTTATCTTCTTAATTTTTCATAGAAATCTACAATTGAAAGGTTACCTTTCTTGCAAGACTACAAAGAACTCGTCAATTGCATCATTCTTACTTTCGAGTGATTTGCAATTTTTTCTCCAATGAACTCTAAACCTCGGTTGATGTGTTATATTGTGTTACTGTACTTAGGGCCCATTCCATCATAGAGGACCTTAGCCAACTCATTATGAGTTAATATTTTCTCATCCAGGCAGTGAACTCTGGGTTATTTTCATCGTTTTCCATATTCTTTGTTGGTTTTCTCCATTTCAAAAAACAATGCCTTCAAGACCATACCTTATAATGGTTGGTGAGACTTGTAACTTCCAGAGTACATAATTGATTCTTTCGAGCTTCACTGATAGAGAGCTATTCAGTGTATTAGAGAATACACTGTGCAAATTGGTTGAATACTTGCTGAGTTCACGGTATTGTTGCTATTTGTGTTTATTACATGGACGTGAGTTCTTTGGTTACTCTAATATCATGTCACTATAATAAAAGATGGTTAGATTACGGGTAAAATCTACATTATAACCCTATATTGATGGTTGACCGATGATCATCTACCAGACTGTCATCTTTACCTTCCCCGTCATTAAAAACTCCCAGTTTTTTACCTTTAATGACGGAGATTCCCCGTCATCTAAAGTCCCGTAAAACTATATTAGATGACGGGGAATCCCTCACTAAAAGGTCAATTCCTGTCATTTAAAAGTCTTGTAAAAAGGTATTAGATGACGGGAAATCCCCATCATTAAAAGGTCCAATAATTTTTTTAAAAAAATGTCATTGAAAGGCAAAAACTTCCTTCCCATGACACAAAGCCAGGCCTTCTAACGTGTCTTCGACAATATAAGTTAATCTGAGATAGACTTTGGCAAGATACAATAAAGCCACCTCAGGTCCTGACACTAAATCTTCTGCTACCTATTTCAAGCTTGACTTACAGTCATGCTTGCACCAAAAGTACAAACCTCAAATAAGAAATAGGCTCGGCTTCTTAGTATCTAACCAAGAAAAGGAGAACTACAAAGTTTGACTATAAAAATTCATATACTTAACTATTGTTAATACGATGGTAGGAAAAATAAAGGTTCTTAAAAAAATGATTACTTCAGCACCCATATCCTACCATCATTACATTTAAAGCATGGATTCCGTAAAATAATTACTTCCACGACATGAGATATCATAATAAAATGATATATGAGGGCTGAATGGAAAAGACATTCACCAAGGCTTTTAAGTTCTCAAACTTCTTCATTTTGGCGTGCCTTGGAAGTGAACTCGATGGCCAAGGAGATACTATGAGAGATTCTTTACGATTGGGAAGTGCATGTAGCAAGTAAAGAGATGATAATAAACTTACATTTTCTTATCAAATGCCGATTAAATAGATTTATAATTTCTAGGTAACAAAGAGAAGAACAATAACTTGCATTGCATCCAAAGTAGAATATATGTTAGACTTTCTAGAGCTATAGACGAAATAGCAACTGGTCTGGGACTTTATTTATTATCCTTACAGAACATAAAGTTGCCTGTATCAAGAGTATAGTGATCAACTTATAAGAATGTAAGATCCAATGACCAATTCAATAACAACGAAATAGAGACTCAAATAACTTAGCTAAAGAGCACATTTAAAGTTACTCATTATATGTTTCTTCACTAAATTCCAAGTAGGAATTACACTTGTGCGTTGGAGCAGAAAAGATAAGATATGAAGTACCTTCCTCTAGTGCCAATTTTGATAAGTGCTACTTTGCTCTTCTGTGCTTGCTGCTTTACTGCAACTGAGGCCCCTATCACCTCGAGATTGCTTTATTTTTTACTAGAGTTGGAAAAAATTGGAGGTTTTGGTAAAATCCCAAGAAAAGAAACTGACTCAACTCTACAAGGGTGAGCCATTAGAGACTGGTTTACGCATAATGAAGATAAATCATCCATTTTTAACATTATTAGCTGAGTCATTATCAATGATAAATTAATCAAGTTGCTAGTGAAGCTACTTGTTTGTCACCAGAGAGAGTTACTTGTAAAAGTGGTTCCATTGAAGATTTGAATTTCACGGGGTTGTCCTCCATAAAGATTAGCCAACAAATGGTGTGATAGAAGGTGTTCCTGCTCCGTGAACATCAATATTCTTCCGAAAAGGAAACTGCTCTCTTTAAAATTAAATTTTCAGGAGAAACCCTTTAGAACTAGATGAGGTTAATAGGGATAGAGTCAAATTAAAACAAAAGCAATTACTCAAAGTGTAAACAATTAAAAGTTGGACTTACTATATGATTTGCAACTATAAATTTAACAGTGTCTAATTTCCAAAGCAGCTTCCCTATCATATACTTGCAAAGAAACCCCAAAACAATAAACTAAAATGAAAACAAAAGAGAGTTATACCATAAGTAATCCAAACTCGCTCACTTCAACTCTTTAATTGAAATGAAGAAATGTAAATTACCTTGATGCCAGCTCCAAGAAGAAACTTAAGGTGTGATTAATGACCTTCTCACTTTGGAATGAACACATTTAAATAAAATATCAGATACTCAGAAAATAGTTATAAGCAATTATAAAAAATAAAACTATTTCACCTCAACGTAACACTTAAGGTTTGTTGCGATTGTGCTGACAATCACATTATGAACAACAGATGATTCATGGAGTCCCAGAAGCTCAAACAACTGGGCATATAACTGTAAGAGTCATTCACCATTTAACAAATACAAACCCACTTCTCAAGATTTCTTCTGATTCTAATTTCCAAAAAACTATCCCATCCCCATGAGTCTTCAATGTAGACCAAGCTAGAAAAACAGTAAAAAGCACAGTAATTAACCACATTGGGAACATAAGATTGCAAATTACTACACCATTAACTCTCAGTAACATGCATGGCTCAAATATATAAAACATAATATTCAAACCTTACAACCAAAAGGAGAAACCAAATAAATCAAAAAACTCAAAACCCTAACTCTAAATCTAAACCCTAAATCTCAATAAAACTAAATCAAAACAAATAACACTAAATAAAGATGAAAAAAACTACAAATTCACCACGAGAGTGTGAGAACCGTCATAAGAGGCTGAGATTCAAGAGAGAGAATAGATCAGAGAAGAGCGAGTAGCGGAGAGAGAGGAGTATCGAGAGAGGAGTATCGAGAGAGAGATAGCAGTGTAGAGATGAGGTAGAGAGCAGTGTAGAGGAAAGCTTAAGAGGGAGAGAGAGAGACAGAAAGAGAGAGAGAGAGAGAGAGAGCAGGCTAAGAGTGAGAGAGGAGTTCGAGAGAGCTTCGAGTTCGCTCTAGAGAGAGAGTTCGCTCCATAGAGAGAGTTCGAGAGGACGATGTGATTTTTGAGAGAGAACATGAGAAATATTAGTATTCTATAGGTGACATTTTTGTAATTAACATAAACGGGCATGCATAACTATGACTGTGATTATTATACCTGTCATGGTAGATAATATATTAATGACAACTAATTTTTTAGCTGTCATCTCATCCAAATTATCTCACCCTACTTTATTTTTCTTTGACAGATTTTTGAGACCTGTCATTGTATTATATATGTGGGTGTCATTGTAAGCCAAAATTATAGTAGTGCGTAAAGAAAGGAACTAAAATGTGAAATTATTTATTCTTCATCATCTTCGAAGGTAGGAAGTTATTATATTTATAGGCATCAATATACAAGAGGATGCTTCAGCTGTTTGATTAATTATTCTAACCATCAAATAGTTGAAGCTTTAAGCAACTTGGTTATTTGTTATACTAGAGTTTTAACAACTAACCATAATACAAATGATTACAACAACCCTACCTAACTGATCCTAAGCTGGGAAGACTTGACACTCGAGTTGTGTATGCTTAACAACATGTTCGCAGTCGAGCAATGAGACTTGTCAACTTATTGGCACTCAAGTTGCGTTGCTTGAGCTGTGAGGCTTGATTGCTTATCAGTGTAGGCTTGACACTCGAGTTGTTGCTTATCGGTGGAAGTAATATGTTGCTTATCAATGGAAGTAATATGTTGCTTATATAGTCACAACCACATTAAATTCAATCTTTAAAATTAGATGGTAAACGAGAATACAAGTAAAATGAAGGCGAAGAAAAAAAATAAATGAAATAATTAAATTAGTCTGATTGAAAGTATTTTTTATTCAATTTAAGCAATTTTAGATATTTGAATAATATATTAACTAACAATTTTTTTTATGTTTGTTATGATATAATCACTCTACAGATATAGACACTTTTCAAATTTATTAAATGACAAAAACTAATCAACTGTCAACAGGTGATATGTTTCTTTTGACTCATACGTCTATATTAGTCTATAGGAAATTCATTGAAGAAAAACAAAATAACATAGAATATCATTCTGATCAAATGTTCATTCACATCTATTTTCGACATTTGTTTTATAATGAAAATCGATGGGGAACATACTTTAGGGAATCTTTTTAGTCATCATCAAATTATTCTAATAAATGTACTTAAATCCCTCTAGTTCCTAGCCATATTTGGAGAAACTTGTAAAATACAATTTCAATTTCCTTCATTTATAAATTTCAATCTAGTTTTATGTTTCTCGAGTCTTATGTAACAGTGCATGTGAGTCTTGCCTATTTATTTAGTACTAACTTTATCTTACACAATCTTGATATTTTTGGAGACAGTTTAAGTTCATGTTATAATAACGTTTTTGCAAACGGTAAAAAAAGAGTTGAACATGGATTAAAAATGAGGAGAGACTAACTCTGAAAGATATAGCCTCGAATAGGTTACAAGTGAAAGAGATAAACTCAACTAAAAGAAAAATTGGAACTCAAACCAACAAGATGAGGAATAATTCTATAGTTTGGATTACTCGAATAATTGTATTTTGATTGATAGTAATCAATGATATATGTCTATATAGGATATTGCGGTTGGTACTAAACGAACAAAGAGGGACAATGATTCATAAGATGAGTGTGGCTAAGATCAGGACAAAAGCACTTCAACTTCATCATTCATTGGTTTCTTTCTCCATTCACTTCTACTTTATGTGTCTCTGTTACATTAAATTTTTTTAGACAAATTCTGTTACATTAATTGTTTTTTAAAGATAAATTCTGTTACTTTTACTTTTGGATCATAGAGATGAATTCATGAGATTTATTTTCCTCAAAAAATAAAAAGAACGGATTTTTTTTCATGGATTACGTTATTTTAAGGAATGAAGTTGTTTTAATTTCATGAATAATCAATGGTTAAAAATTTGTACAATTTTACATATTAAACTTTTTGTTCATAAAATGATTACTTTTCACATTGGAAATATATTCAGCCTTTCAAATGATTAGTACATTCCTCTCAAGTTAAGTTGCGCATAAGATGATCATTATCTCATGACTTGGATCATTAAATAAAAATTCATGTTCATGTTGACTCAAAACGTAAAATAAGAATTTTTTTTTTTTGCTCTTAGTCGATTGAAAAAATATTTGGACAGCCTTTATGGCTTAACAAATGGTCTACCAATGATGTAAACAATAGAGGATCTTTCTTCTTAATTTATCAACATTGTGGTAACTGCAACTCGATCATTCTTAAATAAAATGAAAAAAAAAAGACAGAATCTGTTTCGGGTAAGTGGGGTAGCTAGGCTGTGAACCTTGTTGATTAGACGAGACTAGACAGCCTAACCCAATACAGTCCATTTTTGTGTGTATATGATAGACATGCATTATGGTCAAGTTGGAGAGCATATATGGGCCAGCCTTGATCAACATTTTGGAGTCTTTCTTTTAACTTATGTTCTATAATTTCCTCGACAAGACAATTATATTTGGCTGATCCTGTTTTATTTTTCATACGATGACACTCCATATTTAACTCAAAACAACTATATGAATTTGATAATTAATATCACTTTTTGTCAAATATAAACAAGGGAGAAAATCTTTCATTTCAATATTGAATATGTAAAAGATTTTTCCGCTGATCAAGGATTAAAGGAAAAAGTATTGATAAGTTTTGATTTAAATGAGTATTAATGAGAGAGAGTAAATGCTCTAAGTAGTTATATTTTTTTGAGTTATATTGAATGTATGTGTTTCATTTAACACATTGGCTTTATATAAGTTTCCTAATTTACATGAGCTGATTTGGATAATAATAAAAGGGAGGGGATGTTTCTGCCAGGTATGGCCATCATTCCCTTCCTTATTTACCATTTTCATCTGTCTCATTCAGCTATCAATCAGTCACAGTCACTTGGTGATTTCTTATAGTTTGAGTCGGTCAGTCGCAGCCACTTGGTGGCTTGTCATCCTGTCTCGTTTGAGTCATTTAGCTACCTAATCAGTCATGCCACTTGACCGTCCTTCCGAACCCCTTTTGTCCATTCTCGTTCTTGTACAATTTAGCGACTGCCTTACCCGTTCAGGGTAGTTCTCCGAGTCTCAGGTTCCTATTTTTGTTCCAAAGGAGTGGGTCCCCTTAGTCTTTTCCCATTCTTGAAGGCGCGGGTCCCTCGTCAGTTGGTTCTCATTAACTAGTCATATTTTTTTCCATTTCGATATTTTTCCCGTTTGAGGTGATGGTCCCTCTCATTTGCTTACGAGTGCCTCACGACGTCAATCTTCTTTCTCGTTTCCATTTTTATGTGACTTTTCACGAGACCTTTGGCTGGCCCACCTTGCCAACATGGTGATGGGTGTTTTTTACCTGTTCATTTGTCCTCCATCGCTCTTTGGCGATACTCGTTGCAGTGCAATGAGTATTCTCAGCACGTGTACAGTTTTGGGAGAATGGTTATCTTTGGTTCATCTTTACTTATTTATCACTCTTGTTATCCTACAAAATATTAATTATTGCGTAAGAAAAGTCATTATTTTTAAATAATAAAATAGCATACCATTATTTTCTCATTTCTAAGGTTGTTGACACACTCCTCGAAAATTTTATTTTGTCTTTGTGTCATCTTATCTTGTCACGACACGCGCACGTGCAAGTTCCCTATACATGTCGTTCCATTTAACGTTCTTACGTAGTGGATATTTTTGGGCCGTTAGTTTCATTTTCTCCAGCTGTCGTGTTACCATTGGCTTGCCCGTTAGGTAGACTGGATGTAATCATTTGTTACATCTCTTCCCATGCGCCCGTCGATTGCCCTTTCCCTATTCAGAAATGCTGTCTTTTCATTTTCAAATTTATTAAACATTTTGAACTCAATTTTGGCATCCATAGCCTAAAACACATAGTAGTCTTCTTCATCTTTCCTCTTCACGCACATCCCTACCTTCTGTAAGTCTTCCTTATTCCCTTCTTCATCTTCGTTGTTTCTTTTCTTCTTACTTTTCTGCTCCATTTTTCTTTCTCTGGTAGTAATGGAGCAGTATCCATTTAAGGTCATTGTTTCCCTAGTTAGAAATAAGAACGAATTCAACCGCTTCCTTGCCTTTCATCAGGACGTCTTCTCGTCAGATGTAGTCTGTCGTTTTGGGGGAGGAATCTCTAAATCTTTCCCATGTAATCCCCCTTACCAAATCTCTCTATCCTCGATGTACATAACCTTAGGGTTAAAACTTCATTTCTCTCCTCTTTTTCAAGAATTTGTTAGTACCTTCAACATTGCTTCTTGCCAATACACCCCTAGCATTTACATGGTTCTATTAGGGATTGAAGCCCTTAATCGGAGGCACAACTTGAATATGGGTGTAGATGAGATTCACGTCGTGTATATAGTGAAAAGGCGTGGACTGTCCTATTACTTAGCTCCCCACGTGAGTGAAAAGCGGGGAGGGCTAGTCACTGACTTCCCTAGTGGGGATAAAGGTTGTTCCTCAGATCTGCGGATAGTTCAGTAAGTGGTCAGAGCTCTCATATCTTCTTTATCTGCTTCTTCTTAACTTTGCTATTTTATTGTTGCATTTATTTTTTAAATACTAACCTTTTTTGTGCGGATAAAAATCTGAACAAGAGGTCCTTTACTCCGAAAGAAGTAGACGCGCGACTCTGTGCCGCCTACAAGTGCCCAGAACGGAACTAGAGAGATCTTCTCGACCCAAGGAGAGAGATCAAAGTCATAGTCGCACCTGTTCCGGTTGCTGAATCTGTTGTCCCTCATCCTCTTCAACAAAAGTTCCTCAGGCCATCCTTGTTGCAATCCATGCTCCTTTTTGTCAAGTACTCTGGATGAGTTCTTTTGAGTCTTCACAATTAGAGCGGGAAGGAGAGGATTTTTCTCTAAAAGAAAGAGAACATGAGGCTCAATGGGAAGCTGCACAGAGGGAGGTAGAAGACATGATGCGGTTTTCCATTTTACGTATAACGAGCTCAAGATGTCGAAGAACCTCAGGAGTAACTTGTGAGGGACACCGGGCGAGAGAAAGCGCCAGAAGATGGGGAACGCCAGTTCATCAGGCACTGCCTCATGGGATGTCACTCCCTCCGTTCTTGATTACCTTGTGTCCGTTGCTAAGGTTTATTCCTGTTGTGATTATGCGAGCATGTTGGAGTCTCCTACTTCTATAGTTTTCATCCTTTATTTATTGTTCCTTTTGAGAGTAGGGCTTATGGGATGCCCCTCTCGAGGACTTTCCATGACCTTAATTTATTTTAGGAGTATGACATATGAACTATCTATCTCAATGACTTTTTATGTCTTTAGTTCCTTCTGAAAGTAGGACTTATGAACTGCCTCTCCCAAGGACATTTTATGTCTTAAGTTCATTTTGAGAGTAGGACTTACGAACTGCCCCTCCCAAGGACTTTTTATGCCTTTAGTTCTGTTTAGTGGTGATTTAAGAGAGAAGATTAGCGCCAATGTTTTTACGTGAAAAATCCTTCTAGGAAAAAACCATGGGGAAGATGTCTCACTAAAATGGTTTTTTACATTCTTCACACAAAGTATTTTTTCAGATGAATTTCATTCCATGGTTCTGTCATTTCTAAGTGGTAATAGCCGCTTCCTCCTATTTTGTTGATGATGTACGGTCCCTCCCATGTTGGCCAGAGCTTCCCCTCCGTTCGGAATATTTTCCTGAGGACCAGATCTCTTGTTTGAAATTCTCGTTTCCTTACTTTTATGGAAATATGATCTCCTTTTCTGATTGTAATGGGTCATTCTGATCTGGGCGGCTTCCCATTTCCCCTTTAGTTCATCAAGACTGTTTCTTAGGAGATCTCCACTTTGTTGTTCATTTAGCTCAGATTTGATGGTAGAGCTTCCAACTTCTATAGGAATGACTACCTCTTCTCCGTATGCTAGCGCGGATGGGGTTTCTCTCGTTGTCTCTCTCGGGGTCACTCTATATGCCCATAAGACGGCAAGTAGCTCTTCCACCCATTTTCCTTTGACGGGTTCCAGTTGTTTCTCTAGGATATCAAATATGACCCGATTTGATCTGTCTACTTGTCCATTCCTTATGCGTAATAAGGCGTGTAGAAGCGGTTTGTGATCTTCAGATCTTTAAAAAATGTTCCTAATAAGTTCCCAGTGAACTGAATATCGTTGTCAGATACCAAAATATTCTTACTAACGCCTGCCGTTTTATTGAAGTTCGGGGCTTGTAACTGATGCCATACTGGGTCAGCTCATTTAACCATTTTGCTATTCTCCTGCTTGCCTCCGCCGAGTCTAGAAGGCTTTTAATGGGAGAATCGATTAACACCTTGATATTGTGGGCCTGAAAATAAGGCCTTAGCCTCCGTGCTGCCTTTACGATGGCTAGTACTAGTTTCTCCATCAGTTTAAATCTCATTTTTGCCACTACAAGACTTTTGCTTACGAAGTATACATGTTTCTATTTTGTTTCCTCTTCTTTGATGAATACTGCACTAACTGCCCCCAGTTAGACGGATATATATAACAGAAGCTGCTCGCTAGAAGTGGGTTTGGAAAGTAAGAGGGGAGTTGTTAGGTACTTTTTAATCTTTGCAAAGGCTTCTTCACACTCTTCATTCCAGCCGCTCACAGAATTTTTTCGTGAGCTTTCGAATAAAGGTTTTGCATCTACCTGTTGGCCTGTAAATGAACTTGTTTAGAGCGGCTAATCATCCCGTTAACCCTTGGACTTCTTTAAGGTTCTGCAGACACTTAATTTCTATGATTGCCATTACCTGGTCTAGGTTTACTTCGATTCCCATTGTGTAACTAGGTGCCCAAGAAACTTTTCCACTGCTACTCCAAAACTACACTTCTCTTGGTTTAGCTTCATGGAATTTCTCCTTAGAACATAAAAGGCTTCTTCAAGGTCATGAATGTGGTTTTTCCGCTTCTTACTTTAGACCAACATGTCATCAACATATACTTCTATATTTTTCCTGATCTGCTCGCGGAAGACTTTGTACACCAGCCTTTGATAAGTTTCACCTGCATTCTTTATATCAAAGGGCATGACTTTATAACAGTAGACGTCGTACTCAGTAATGAAATAATTTTTTTCTTATCAGGTTGGAACATTTTCACCTGATTGTTGCTTGAGTAAGCATCTATGAAGCTGGGAAGTTCGTGCCCTGAAGTGGCATCTACCATTTGATCTATACTTGACAGTGGGTATTCATCTTTGGGGCATTCCTTATTTAGGTCAATGAAGTCCACACAGATCCTCCACTTCCCATTCTTCTTCCGTACCATCACCACATTAGCTAGCCATTTCGGGTAGTTTAAATTTTTGATAAAATTCGTTGCCAAGAGCTTCTCGGCCTCCTCTTTGATCGCTTGATTTCGTTTAGGGGCGAAGCTTCATTTCTTTTATTTTACAGGTTTTACGGCGGGATTCATGTTTATCTGTGGCAGATGATCTCGTCTCGAATGTCGGATATCTCCTGTACCGTTGCTGCAAATATATCTCCATTTTCCTTTAGAAATTTCACCAACTTCCTCTTCGCATTTTCCTCGAGACGGGGCGCCAACGTTGGTTATCTTCTGGGTCTCTTCTTCCAAACTATGGGCTATGTTTCCTCTTCCGCCTCATACATCAGGCCGTCTTACCCATTTTTCTATGACTCCTATAAATCCGTAGGCCTTTTTCCTCCGGCCTTCTCCGTAGCCTTTTCCTTAGCAGATTCTAAAGCGGTCACTGAGCATATGCGAGTCGCGGCCTGGTGGCCTCTTATTGTTTTCATTCCCTCTAGTGATGGGTACTTCAGCCAGGTCCTACCTAGAATTACGTTGTATGGGGACGTTGTTCCCAGCACCATGAACTCGATCATATAGTTAAACGGATCCACGTTCACGGGGAGAGTTAGAGTTCAATCCGAGTAGCTAATGGCTCCGTTCAAACCGATCAACAGTTGTGAAGTACCTTGCCACATTTGATCTCTCATGGACATTTTCTCCATGATCGCTCGGTATAGGATGCTCACTGTGCTCCCATCATCCACCAAGACCCTCTTCAACAAGCAGTTGCCAACTTGTATTTAAATGACGAGGGTATCGTTGTGGTATTCGTCGTGTTCCATATCAGAGTCGTTGAACACTAGCGGCGAATCCCCGTTGCTGCTTGAGGACTATTATTGATGTATATCTTCCTTTCCTTTCTTCTCGTCCCTTCTTATTTGATTAATTTTATAATCGTGTCGACGATGTGGAGGGGCTGCATCCCCTTGTCCCACTTGTCTTCTTTTTAATTGTCTTTCTCATTTTCCGCGTGTAATGTCCGTTGCTCTTATGATAAGAGTAATATTTATCTTTATCTTTGTAGCTAGGTTCCTCGATGAACGAGGCCGGTCTTATCAGTCAAGGTTTCTCTTTGATTATATCTAGTATTTGGTTGATCGAGATGGTCAACAGCTTGTAGACTTTTTCCCATGGGTGGACTTTGTCAAGATCCCACCTCCGGTACGTATTCCTTTCTTGTTGGACTTTTCTCTCATTCGTTCTTTATGTTTCGTCATGTTTCCTTCTTTCAGGTCTTACACTTCTTTTCCACTTTCGAGATTCCTCTTTTTTCTGTTCAACCATTCTCTGATACTACTCTTCTCTTCCTCCAAGATAATATAGGCCTGCACTCATTGGAAAACTTGTGCCATAGAAAGGGGCTCAACCTTGAATAAATCCTTGAAAAAGGATGACTCTAGATCCAGATCTCGTCGGAAGGCCACTCTTTGAAGTGATGAGTGTACTCTGCAGGGACTCCCCTTCCTTGATAGAGATTATCATCAAGTGTTCTGAGTCTTCCATGACCGTATGGTAAGCAGACTATTGCTCTATGAAAATGGAGGACATAATAACGACGCTTGTGATCAAGTGCATCGCTAATGAGTGATAGCACTTCAAAGTCGTCCTATCTAGACTGGTGGGGAACATTCTGCAAATTAACTTGTCATCATGTTGGTACATCGCCATGTCTTGTCTGAATCGTTGAAGATGATTTACGGGATCAGTTTTTCCTTCGTAGCATTTGAATCTGGGAGCAACAATTTTTTTGGGTACGGGCGCTCCTAGGACTTCTGGGCTTAATGGCGTCCGGATAAGAGATTCAAGGTCAGTTTTTCTCGTACTCTTGAGATTCTTTATTTTCATCATCTTTTGGCCAAACAGTTCTTCTATTACTTCCTTTGACATGACTCGGGATTGCCGAGCCTCTCCTATAGCTTCCTTCATAAGGTTCTGCGACTGAACTTTCTCTTCCCGTCGTATGCTTCTATTGTTCTCGTGGTCTCCTTGTCTTCTGTCTCGATAGTTGCCCCCAGAGTGGGCATCCTGTTCATTGTTGTTTTCCCTTTTGTCATCATTCACCTGTTGGCTGACCTCTGCTCATGTTTTTTCGAGTTCCTGTTGTAGTGTGCTGATCTGATCTTGCACATTGTGCCATGCATTACGTATTGCTTCAGCATTCCTCCGTTTCTTCTCATGCATCCCATTTAGGGTTGTCTGCATCATTTCCGTTGGTGGGGTTGGTTGATCTACATGCTCAACTTCATTTCTGGTTCTATTGTCCTCATTTAGAGCTGCATTGGATCTGGTTCTAGGCATGTTTATGGTCTTGTAGGGTGGGTCTCTTGACCTTTTCTCTCAACTCTCAATGAAAGCACAAAAAATGTAAAAAAAATTTCTGCTAATCAGGGATCAAAGGAAAAAGTATTGATAAGGGTTTATTTATATGAGTATTAATGAGAGAGAAAGAGTAATTGCTCTAAGTTGTATTTTTTAGTTGTATTGAATGTCTGTATTTCATTTAACCCACTAGCATTTATATAAGCTTCCTAATTTACATGAGCTGATTAGAATAATAATAAAATGGAGGGGACGTTTCTGCCAGGTATGACCCTCCTTCCCTTCCTTATTTATCATTTCCATCTGTCTCATTCACCTACCAATCAGTCATAGTCACTTGGCAATTTTTTGTGGTTCGAGCCGGTCAGTCGTAGCTACTTGGTAGCCTGTCATCTTGTCTCGTCCGAGTCATTCAGTTACCTAATCAATCATGCCACTTGATTGTCCTTCCGGACCCCTTTCATTCGTTCTCGTTCTTACATACTTTAGCGAGTGTCTTACCCGTTCAGGGTAGTTCTCTGGGTCTTGTGTTCCTATTTCCGTTCTAGAGGCGTGTGTCCCCTTAGTCTTTTCACGTTCTTGAAGGCACTAGTCCCTCGTTAGTCAGTTTCCGTTAACTAGTCACATTTTTCCCATTTGGATGTTTTTTCCCATTCTTGAGGTGTTGGTACCACCTGTTTGCTTACAGGTGTCTAGCGACGTCAATCTTCTTTCTCGTTTTCGCTTTTTTGTGATTTTCCACAAACCCTTTGGTTAGTCGACTTTATCAACGTGGCAGTGAGTATTTTTTTACTTGTTCAGAATAGTTGGTAATTATATGTGTGGATAGAGAGACCATTATCCCAAATAAATACTGATTCTAGAGCATGTGAGTAGCGAGTTTTATTTCCCTTCAACAAATTTACAATTTCATTAGAATTGAGGGTAAGTCGACTCAAATATGCGGACTTGGTCATCTTTGAGAAGAGAGTTTTTTACAAAGTTACAAATTTACGTGAATTAAGAAGAAAGTTAAACCATATGTGTTGAACTGGGAGTTGATTCATGTAAATTAGCACGAGAATGTCATTTGTGCTTGTATACTTTCGTCCTATATTTCTTAATTTATTTTTAGAGCTCAACGTTCTTCTGCGAAATTAATAAAGTATGAAATTCTTCATTGAAGATTGTTCACATTGCTTCTAAGTACCTAAGGCATGCATGGCACGCCCATTTAGGTACATAAATGTTGATTTCTGACTCCTTTCTCCGTATATCTTCACCAAATGAAGTAACTTTCATCTCTACACTTTTATGGAAAGTTACTTAGCAGAATCATAATTATATTCTGCATAATCATTATCATCTTGACAACCTAATGAGATTTTGAGGGGGTCTCAGCCCTTTTGATTAATTCAGATTCCGTCTACTTTGCAGAAACGGATTCCGAGCATATTGCTCGGGATAAGGTGCGGGAAAGGGATGCAATACAGGATGAACGTAAAATGTCTACCATTCCCTCAAAAAGTCCATTATTAATAAATACAATCATTTATAACGTGAAAAAAATAAAAGTAATATAGTTAATAAGACTCATTTTTTTTCTAAGACACTTGATAATATCATATATTTTGATTTTGATTTATTGAATTAATAAACTTAAACAATCATTCTGATTTTAAATAATCACATTCATGACAATTAGTAAACTCATTAATCTCATTTTTTATTTTGATTTCTGATAATTTTATTCTAATTATGATATCATATATGATTTTGATTTTTCATCTAATTCCAAAATGAAGTAAATGTGTGATGATTTTCCGTAGCATTTTATGCTCTGGAATCTCAATTCACTCTTTGCAGTTATATACACACATAATTATTAATCATAAGAAAATGGTTAATTTAATAATATAATTTGTATTGGGTTGAAAAGAAATAATAATTTTATACGGATGAAATTTTAAAGGAAAGGGCCAAATTTAAAAATTTAAAATCTTTAGTGATAGTGACATGTTAACATGTATACGATCTACACCTAATTTAATCAAATACCAACACAAGAATGTAGATGTTTATTGACTATTTATGGTAAGAAATTAATAGTGAAGACCCATTATTACATACCTCATCTCACTAACTATGACTACCGTTTAAGGGTATAGTAAAAAGATAAAATTTTCAAAAATTAATAAGTATCCATTTTGACAAGGATCACAATCGGCTCATATTTCACTTCTTTCACCCTCTCATTAGTCATTTTATAAACTTGTCATTATTTTATTGTTACTTTTTTAACATTCTCTTCCCAGTGGCAAGTACCATTTGGCTTTTATGGGTCTTTGGGAAGTTGACTCATGAAGTGGAGCTCATATAACAGAGAGAGAGAAGAGAAACAGAGACATTACTCTGCCCGAGAAAACAAACACAGCAAAACAATGGAGTCAAATGCAAGCACCACCAACAATAACATTCACTCTCACTGCTTGGAAATAAGCATGGATTCAATTCACCACCAAGTCATTCCTCCTCCCCATAAGACCTCCCTCCAAAAGCTCAAATCCAAACTCAAAGAAACCTTCTTCCCCGATGACCCATTTCGCCAATTCAAAGGCAAATCCTCTAGCCAAAAATCATTACTCTTTGTTCAGTATTTCTTCCCTATTTTTCAATGGGGTCTTCATTATAACCTCCAACTTTTCAAATCTGACATTGTTGCGGGTCTCACCATTGCTAGCTTAGCCATTCCCCAGGTTCTTCTTTTCATTTTTCAACTTATCTCCCTTTTTTCTGTCTGATTAATTATTTAAATTGATCAAAAAATTTTCAAGTTTTTGGTGTTTATTTTTCTTTTTCAGGGTATTAGTTATGCTAAGCTTGCAAATCTGCCCCCCATTGTGGGTCTCTGTGAGTATTTTATTTTTCTTTTCAGAAAAAAAATTGAAGAGCTTGATTATCAATTATTTATATTTATTAATAAATTGTGAATTTGATTTATAGATTCAAGCTTTGTTCCTCCTTTGGTATATGCTGTACTTGGAAGCTCAAGGGACCTTGCAGTAGGGCCTGTTTCTATTGCTTCACTTATAATGGGATCAATGCTTAGACAAGAAGTTTCCCCCATGAAAGACCCTCTCTTGTTTCTTCAATTAGCTTTTACTTCTACTTTCTTTGCTGGTCTCTTCCAAGCTTCTTTGGGATTATTGAGGCTTGGATTTATAATTGATTTTCTTTCAAAGGCTACTCTAATTGGGTTTATGGCTGGAGCTGCTATAATTGTCTCTTTGCAACAGCTTAAAAGCCTTCTTGGTATCCAACATTTCACTAAACAAATGGGTTTGCTACCTGTTTTAAGCTCTGTTTTTCATCACACTAATGAGGTATACTTATTTGCTCTTTTTTCTTTAAATATATATAGGTATATATTTGCTTAACCAAATTGTAAGTGGATCTTTTAATGGAGACAGTGAGAAAAATGAACGGCTGAGATGCGATGGTTACGGGTTAATTTTGACTGGGAAGAGTAATCATTTGTATTTGGATGTTTGGTTTGGTGTTTTGTGCAGTGGTCATGGCAAACTATAGTGATGGGTTTCTGCTTCCTTTTCTTGCTCCTTTTGGCCAGACATATTGTACGTTACTATTTCTATTTTATTTATTCATTTTTACTTTATTTGTGGCTATAAGTAGGAAAATTTAATTCTTAAAGGCTGCCTTAACAGCCTAATCAACAAACAAACTAGTTGAATACGTTTTTTTTTTGGAATTATTTTATAAAAGTGTTACCTAGTATTGCGGTTCTTGGATTATCATGAATTCACATAGTAAATCATTTTAAATTAGATGTGATCAATGAAAATATAATAAATAAAATAAATTCTATATTATAAGATGTATGTTTTGGTCACATGTCATATATTGTCACGTTATAAACGTTAGTCACCCGCCCAAATTTTTATAGAAAGAGGCAAAACAAATTTCAAACCCCATGCATCTTATTTGATATTATAAAAAATAAAAACGTTTTATAATAATTTGATAAGTTTAAAAATATGAATGAGATGCTTGTTATATAATTTGATTATTTAAAATTTAAAGGGGACCATTAGTATAAAATTTGATTATTTTATAAACTTAAAGTTTCAACTAATTATTTTAATTGCTAAATTACTCTAAACAATCGCATTCACTATCTATATACATTTTTAATGAACATAGAATAACACCGTCACCATGATCATATGATTTGTGGATAATAGTTGACCCAAACAAATTATTAACTTCTTCACTAAAAATGACAAAATAAATGAATCTGCATATGAGATATTAATGAAGGGGATCCCGGCTCTCTACTGTACCGAATGGCAGAGGTGCAGTTGGAGTTGGAGGCATCTTGACTTTCTATTTTATAATAGATGATCAGGATGCATCCAAGTTGGATATTCAGTAATTGATCTGACGATCAGATCACACCAACTGCACTTCTGCCGTTCATAGAGACGCGGAGTAGGAAGTTTACTAATAAATATGGGTTGTGGTGTGGGTGCCAATGCCAATTGTCATGCAGAGCATGAAAAGGCCAAGACTGTTCTGGGTATCAGCAGGAGCTCCACTTGTGTCTGTCATACTATCCACCATCCTCGTTTTCGCTTTCAAGGCTAACCGTCATGGCATCAGTGTTGTAAGCCTCTTTCTTTCTTTACTTTTCATTAATAGTTATATATACATGCATATACATGCAACAGTAGCTACTACTCACTAATCTCTCAGTTGTTTAATCATCTGCTTGTATTTGTTCTGTTTTTGCAGATTGGAAAATTACAAGAAGGACTAAATCCCCCATCATGGAACATGTTGGATTTTCAAGGCTCCCATCTTGGTCTCGTTATTAAGACTGGTCTTATCACTGGCATCATTTCCCTCACTGCACGTTTTCCATTTCTCTTTGCTCTAATTATATATTTTTTCCTCTTCTTTTTTTCCTTGGACTCAAATATTTGAAGCCCTAAATCTTCTGCATTGATCACCATGAACATTCTTACAAATCGATGAAGTCGTTTCAATTTCATAAATTTAGTTAAAGAAATTAGAAATTGATATATCTCTTATACGATTAGAATGTGTTTAACATTAAATTCAGGTTTAATTAATTGCTTACATACTTAACTCTGTGTGGTCTTGGGTTTATCTGGTTCTGTAATATGATTAAGATCTACCTGAAGAAAATGGTTGGTAAATGGAGCTAATTGGGGTACACATTTTGAGCTTTTTATTCACATAATGAAATTGTATAGTATAGACACTGATCTCATACAAAATGGGAGAGGAAGTTGTTAATTTGTTAGAAATCCCCAAAGCTTAAGTAATAAAAAGAATTTGTATCAAACAGGAAGGGATCGCTGTTGGACGGACTTTTGCTGCTCTAAAGGACTACAGGTTGGATGGAAACAAGGAGATGATAGCAATAGGGTTAATGAACGTGGTTGGATCATTTACTTCTTGCTATGTGACAACAGGTGAACATTCCCTCTTTCTGTCTCTTCAATACTTTTACTGTCCATTTATTTTATCCCACATAAGAATCAAAAATCAAACTCAGAAACATATATGTTCATGTTTCTTTGAATTTCAGGTGCCTTCTCGAGGTCAGCCGTCAATCATAATGCTGGAGCGAAAACGGCAGTGTCCAACATAGTAATGTCTGTGACAGTTATGGTGACCCTCCTCTTCCTTATGCCCCTATTCCAATATACACCCAATCTTGTGTTGGCTGCTATCATAGTTACGGCGGTGATCGGACTGGTGGACATCCCTGCTGCTTATAGCATCTGGAAGGTTGACAAATTTGATTTCATTGTCATGCTATGTGCCTTCTTGGGTGTAATCCTAATCTCTGTCCAAGATGGCCTAGCCATAGCGGTAAGTCCACAGTCTTTCAAAATTTTAATTACATTAGAGGCTAAAACTGCATGATAGTGAAACTGCTTTGCAGGGAGTGTTTTAACAATTTAGCCGTAAGTAGAAGTTGTTTGTAGTGTAATTTAAAACATCAATCAGGGTCTGCCCTGCTTTAGAACTAATCCTGTTCCAAAAGAGATTGACGATTTTGTCATATACGTTAAATTATGTACTTGATCCGTTTTATTTTAAATGATATTATGTTCTTTTTCAGGTTGGTATATCCATATTCAAGATCATACTGCAAATTACTAGGCCAAAAACTGTAATGTTGGGAAATATACCTCGAACAGATATATATCGCAATCTTCACCATTATAAGGAAGCATTGAGAATCCCGGGTTTCCTTATTTTAAGCATTGAAGCTCCTATTAACTTTGCTAACACTACATATCTGAATGAGAGGTTGATTCTTACTCTAAAACCATTGATGCTGAAGTATTTTTTTGTGCATTCAATGACTTTGTTCTCTTTCTATGTGGTTGGACTTCTCTCTGAAGGATTTTGAGATGGATAGAAGAATATGAAGCAGAAGACGATGTTAAAAAGGGCTCAAGCCTTCGGTTTCTGGTTTTAGATTTGTCGGGTGAGTTAGTCTACCTTTCATATTACCTTCCCAAAATTTAAGCATCTTTTCGGTCCACATAAGTGATACTTACCATGCGTTAACAACTTGTGTATAAGCAATTTCATATACACAGCCACAGCAAATGTAAACTTCATAATCTGATAATAAACTTGAAATGGGTTTCAGCTGTGAGTGCCATAGACACAAGTGGAGTCTTACTCTTCAAGGATTTAAGGAGAGCAATGGAAAAGAAGGGTGTTGAGGTGAATATACAATTAACAATCCATACAAGCTAATTCCTTTAATCACTTTCTAATGCTTGTTTTGTTAATTAACTATACAGCTTGTGTTGGTGAATCCTCTGGGTGAGGTTATGGAGAAATTATTAAAAGCAGATGATGCCCGTGAATTCATGCGGCCGGATAGCCTCTACTTGACCGTCGGAGAGGCTGTGGCGTCACTCTCATCGACAATGAAAGAACAACCAATTTATACCGAGAGGATGACGTAGGTTTCGGAGAATCTGCTATGGCTTTGGCTTTCATAAATATATCTAACCTCATAATAATATTACATTTGATATATAAATCAAGCATTTCAGTTTCTATAATGCAATTATATATAGGTATGCAAATGCAATTAGATTTAGATTTAGTAGATTCTATATCTTAGTCGTCATTAACTGCATTTCTTGCTCTTCCATTCAAATGGCTGCTACCAACAATCAAAGTAGACTAGAAACGATTGTTCAAACTTTTGAACATTACTTGAGAATAATTTTAAGGTGATCAAGTAATTGATTAAGTTTTAAAGTTATTAAGTGATGTGTCAATCATTTATAAGTTTGTATTTTATGATTCATTAAAATGATTTGATAAATTAACTTATGAATAATTATCACATCACTTGATCATTTATAACTTGATTGATTAATTGACCAGTGTAGAATTATTCATTACTTAATAACTCTTGTGGCTAATTGACTAGAGAATATCAAAGGAAATAATGTTTCTTTTTTTTTCTAAAATTAAGGAATAGACTTAAAATAAAATTACCCACATGTAACATTTAAAATTGGCCGATCTATCAAAAATAGATTTTATTTCGAATTATCCGTTTGGCATAGATGGAATAACACTTTGCTTGTTAGAAAATTAGTCCTAATTATGTACTTCTTAGGCCTTGTTTGGCTGTAAGTAGTGTATAATATTAAAAGACTAGACAATACTATTTTAATATTGTCTCACGTTTGCCTTTGATATCTTGTTTGGATTAGGTAACATGGTATGACTAAATAGTACCCATATCACCGTATCACTTAATACGTTCCTGATCACTGTGACTAAGTGGGACTAAGAGTAACAAAATTCATCGCTCTATTTTCCCTTTCTATCTCAGCGTGCACGAGACCCAACTAGATCACAACCTTCTCCCACCGAGGAGCTTCTCCCCCGAGACCACAGTGCCCGCTGTTTTTGGTGAACTTTTATTCTCTCCTCTTTCTCCCCATTTTGGAAGGCGATAACTGAGATGAAAATATATAATATTTAACTGTCTTAGAAGATTATTTGATAGTCTGTGAAGAAGAAGCTCAGCATCGGTGAAGACGAACCTCTGCTTCAACGAAGAAAGGGATATTAGAAACTATTTGAGGTGAGAATCAAAAGTTCGATGAAGAAGAATGAGACTTTAGATTTTTCTATTTTTTAAAGGAGAATTTTAGATTGGAAAGTTTTGAAAGTTTAAGATGATTTTATTTAAAATATGCATGTTCATAAAATTGAAATAATATTTTACTTTTTGAATTTGAATCAGCAAGTCCTAATTATGTACTTCTTAGGCATTGTTTGACTGTTAGTAGTGGACAATATTAAAAGACTGGACAATTTTATTTTAGTACTGTCTCGTGTTTGTCTTGATAGTCTGTCTGGATTAGGTAATACGGTATGACTAAATAGTACTCCTATCATCGTATTAATTAATATGTTCCTAATCATTGGAACAAAGTGGGACTAAGAGTAAAATAAATTCATCGCTCCATTTTTTCTCTCTACCTCAGCGTGCGCGAGACCCAACTAGATCACAACCTTCTCCCACCGAGGAGCTTCTCCCCCAAGACCATAGTGCCCGCTGTTTTTCGTGAACTTTCATTCTCTCCTCTTTTTTCCCATCTCAGAAGGCGACGATTGAGATGAAAATATCTGATATTTTACTTTGTCTCAGAAGATTATTTGATAGTCCATGAAGAAGAAGCTCAGCATCGATGAAGAAGAAGCTCAGCATCGGTGAAGAAGAACCTCTGCTTCAACGAAGAATGGGATATTACGAACTATTTGAGGTGAGAATGAAAGGTTCGATAAAGAAGAAAGAGACTTTAGATTTTTCTATTTTTTAAAGGAGAATTTTAGATTGGAAAGTTTTGAAAGTTCAAGATGATTTTAAAATATTTTAAATCTGCATGTTCATAAAATTGAAATAATATGTTACTTTTTGAATTTAAATGTGAATGCTAGGATTTTTAAAGTTTGAATTTTCTTTTGATGTGCTCTTTTTTCATATATTTATTTAATAATTGAATGTATCTATTAATATTGTGAAATATATTGTCAACTTGAAAATATGAAAAAAATGATAATTGAAAATGTAAATTAAGATGTAGCTTCAGAATGATGTAGGACAATTTTATAATTCAGTAATATAATGTACCAAACAGTATACAAGTAGTATAACTTTTAACCGATATAGCATCAAATATTGGACTATACTATTTAACCCAATACAATATAGTACAATCCAATATGATAGATTTAGTAGAGTACTATACTGATTGTCAAACGAGAACGTAAGAGTTTCTAATTAGTTTAGCAATTGCTAAAGGACCAAAAATTTCAGTGAGCTGAGCATACCTTGGTTTGTGCTTGTGCATGTTGCTTTAGCTCATCAGAAGTTTGCAGCATTTGAAAGATCTACTTAATAATTGCATCATTCCTCAATATTTAGAGATGCTTCAAGTTAATTGTATTTTTCTCAGTCACCTTCGATACGCGAGATCATGATAGTCGTCGAGTCAATTTGCTCTAATAAATCATGTGTGTTTTTTAGGATTTTTTTTGTTGAAGAGATTCATAACTGCTTTCATCTATAGTATATATAGATGAATATACATGATTATACTATCAATAACTGATAATATATAAAATAGTATGAAAGTGATATGACTTGAACCCATGACATTTAAGATATAAGTGTGTGGGCTTAACCAACTGTGTCAATCTATCTTGTCAAAAAGATAAAATGAGTTAGGAGGAAGTAAATACACTCAATCCAATTATCTACTTTTAAGATTAAAAAAATGCCAATCTATATAATAGTCTCACCTATTTTAGTATAACATAGTCATGTATCAGCTTAACTACGGTTTTAATTGAACTATTCCTTGAATATTTAAATAAGTGAATATATTGTTAAGAAATGCCCTTAAAAGTATTGTAATTCTAATATATTTATTCTGGCACTAAATTCGGAAATAGAATAAACAGTTTATTCTTATATTATGTGTGTTTACATTCTTGTAAATATCCATAAATATAATAATATTTAATTTTATAGGTTCGATGGATTTGGTTAATGGAAACAACAAATAAATTTCAAACTTCATGAACATTCCACCTATCATTGATCGTAGAAAAGCAAAATGAATAATAACCTACTTAGTTCAACAAAAATCATTTCCCCAAGTCTTATAGCAAATCATAAACTTAAAATCTTAAATTCATTTATTGGTTCAGCTAGTTGTGGCAGTCATTCACTCATACTACTTATCATCACCTATAACATAATCAATAATGGGGGAGTAAGTATTAGAAATACTTAGTAAGTAAACAAACATAATGATATGCATTGACATGTCATAAATGTAATCATTTCATTACTTAACCTAACTTGACATAAATCATAAATGAAATAACTTAACATACTTGTTCATGTCTCGGTTGAGCATATCACATAATTAACAAGTGTCACTTATAAAATCATATAACATGCTTAACTGTATCTTGTCTGAACATATTCTTCAATTAGCAACTTAACCAGAACTGCTCACACACAAAACATGAAACATAACATGACAAGCTGAGTGATGGGACAGATGACACATATTTGGTGATGAAAATATATGCCACTCATTGGGTGATGGATAAACATATACAGATGGCACCCAATTAGTGAGGGAAAATATGAATAGATGACACCCAATGAGTGATGAGAACATGAACAAATGGTAACCGATTCATATAATTTTACAATAATGCTAAGAAAGAAGAAGATCGAGACCATTCATTTTTAGGTAAAGGGGTTAGCTTTGCTACCCTAGGGCTCAGATAAAATTTTACTCGCTTTCTAGGGAAGGTGACCATTTCGTTTTCAGGTTCGCTTGTCATTTTTGTTTGAACAAAGAAAGAGCTTCTTGCTCTTTGGCAACTAAGGGCTTATAGAGGTATTCTTGTTGGTTGTTAAGTCTCGACTACATCGAAGAAACTATTTCTTCATTCTATTCTTGGTTTAGCTGCCAACTGGTCAATCTTCTGATTATTTCAATTCTATTAACCCCTTTTGCATTCTGATGATGCAAACTGAACATAACGTAAATAGTCAGATTTCTTGTTAACTAAGCGGAGTGCTTAAATTCATATCTTGCTTAGTTACCACTCGACTTAATTTAGCTTCATGATTCACAATATCTAATGCATGGTAAAAAATAAAACATAAGTTCTTACATAAACATATATCGATCACTAGTACATCTAGCATAGTCAGACATGGTCATCCTAAACACTCATGGTAACATATTTAATTGTATGTATAACATAACGTCTGTGTAACAATTACTCAACTTACCAATACATGATAATATAAACAATCGTATAAGAATACATGTAAGATAATTACAAAATTATCATAATTAATGATAAAACACTAATTTCATAATTCATAAAATCTAGAATATTAACAGTGAATACATGTTACACTTTATCACATGAAATTCACATCATCATGTAAGCTCACTTATCTGGACCGGACGAAAGAATTAGATAACTAGCACCTTGAAATTCAATGATTATCAGTCATTAGATTAATCAATGAAATTAATTAATAAATATACTGTAAATATAGATTTAATTAAACTAGTGGTTAGGGTCAGATCAAAGGTTAGGAAACATGGTTTCTCTGGTAAGAGAGTCAACTTGATTGAATCTGGTTAACACATGTCAATTCAATTCAGGCCAATTCAGTTCAGACCGGATCAGTTCAGAGGAGTTAGGGGGTTCGGTTTAAGCTTCCGTTTTTTAAGTCGGGTAGGTTGCTTTGGGATAAAATGGATAAATGAGGGCGGGTTGGGTCGGTCCAAAATATGTCAGGTTAGATCACCCAATCCCATCAGATAATGCTGACAGAAAGGAAGGAGAAGAAGGAGAATGGATAAATTTGTTGACAACTGAGATGGAGGGGGATAGAGAATGAGTGAATGAGTGAGAGGGACAAAGAAAGACATAGAGGGAGGGAGGGAGAGGGAGGCAAAAAGAGAAAAAATGAGAGAAATAAGAGACATGGATAGAGAAAGAGAGAGGAAGAGAGAGGGAAAGAGAAAGAGAGAAAAGAATGATAGACAAAGAATGAAATGGAGAGAGGGAGAGGGAGAGAAAAAAAGGAGAGAATGAGAGACATAGAGAATAGATAATAAAGAAAGATACATAGAGAAAACAAAGGACATATAGAGGGTTAATAAAGAACATAAATGACATTGACTGAGGCAAGAATTGGAGAGAGAGAAAGCTACAAGTGACTCTTCTAACTTGTGTGAATGATGAGGGATTTCAAGTGAGAGAGATAAGTTAGAAGGAGGGACCTCAGGTAAAAGGGTTGAGAGAGAGAGATTGATGAATAAACAAAATAGGGTTTAAGTTTTTAATAAGGTATATATAATGACATTTACTAGCAACTCATTCACATGTACAAAAACACTTTTAAGAGGGTGATGGGGTGTCACATTCTCCTTGCGTTGAGAACTTCTTCCTCAAAAGGAAGATGGCTCACCGAAAACATTAAACACCCAAATTTTAAAAACTCAATGGCAAAACCAATAGTAAAGCACAAAGAAACAATGAAGTGGATAATAGTTAAATAATAAATCCATGTTCAACTAATGCGAAAGTTGGGTATCCAAAAAAGAAGTGTACCGACAACAATTGAGTTTTATTCCTCAGCTTGTTCGCATGTCATTGCTAAGACATTTCTATTAGCCTTGTTCTCAGTTGTATTATTGTTCAGAACTTGTTCCTAGGATAATTTTTTAGATAATGCTAGTCTTTCTACGATTAAAAGCATTTAACTTCTCATAATACTGTTAGGTCTGACTCTTGTAGCAAGTGACACAAAAAGGATGAGAATTTGCTAGCTTGTTTCTTCACATCATGTTGTTCTTGATGGTCATCCTAAAGTTTTCTCTTCTCATGCGATGACCGATCAGACCGTGATCGATCTCTAGGTGGAGTATAAATGTTTATTTTAGCCATTTAGCTTTCCTAGAGGCCTAGTTTAGGCAAACACCTGAGAAAGAACCAACTAATAAGTAAAATTATCTTTTTTCTTATACTCAACTTGCCTAAGTCAAATCTGAGTCTCTCTTTCTCAGATCCCATCCCCAATCCCAAAATCGTACATCAACCTCAATCTCTGTTTCTTTGGAAATCAAACTCAAACTCTAAAATATGGAGCTTGCTTAGTATCTCTCAATCTTACCTTCTCTCGTGATCTTATTTTTAATAGAATAAATTTTTTATTGTATTTTAATAGAAATTATATGTTGCTTAGAATTCAAAAAACATGATTTAAATCATTCTTAGCTATGATATGTATAATAAATATTCTTTTTTAGAACGGAATAGCTAAAGATCAAATATCTGAACGAAAACAGAAACAAAGAAAGGAAGAAGAAAAGAAGCAGAGGAGAAGCAACGCGTTTCAAGAAGAAGGCATAAGAGAAAACTTTCATTAACACAAACTAAACTTACACGAAGAGTATATAAACCAGAAATGAAAACCAGTCTAATGACTAGGAAGAGAGAAAGACCAAACTCTAAACAACTAACTAAAATCTAAATTCAAAACTTTATCCGTTAACACCCCCCCTCAAACTTATCCAAGGATCATGGATAAGTTTGTCCTTAAGATAAAGGTTTGGTGAAGAGATCGGCAAGTTGTTGTTGAAAGCTAACATGTCTAACAATTAAGTCTTTCTTCATAACTCTATCTCAGACAAAATGGAAATCAATTTCCACGTGTTTTGTACGAGCAAGTAAAATTGGATTGGATGACAAACTTATTGCTGACGTATTGTCACAATATGGGACGTGTGCGTGAGATTGAAAAATATGCATATCATGCAACGCATGTCTTAACCAACTCAACTCAGCAGCAGTGTTGGCCAGAGCCTTGTATTCAACTTTAGTTGAAGACCTGGCAACGGTAGCTTGTTTCTTGGCACTCTAGGAAATGAATTTGAACCAAGAAAGATGACAAAGCCAAAAGTGGATCTCCTATTAGATGAATCCCCAGCCCAGTCAGCATCATTAAAAGCCTGCAAGTGAAGAGTACCAGGTGTAAAACAGATGCCGTGATCAGTAGTTCCTAAAACATATCTTAATATACATTTAACAACAGTGAAATTGGACGTAGTAGGAGAATGCATAAATTGACAAAATCTATTCACAACAAAAGTGATATCATGTTGTAAAGGTCAAGTATTGCAATGATCTGACAATACTTCTATATAGAGTAACATCAGACATAAGAGAGCCAACATGACTATAAAAGGGAGACTTGGTAGAACAGGGAGAAGCACAAGGCTTAGCTTCAAGCATTCTTGCCTTACTTAATAAATCCCTATTATACCTTTTCTGATTAAGAAAAATACCATTAGAGGTCCTATTAAATTTCAAGACCTAAAAAGTATTTAAGATCACCCAAATCTGACATATCAAAGGGTTTCTGCAGGTTTTGAATAATATGATCAATGTAGAAAAAATTTCTACCACTTATGATAATATCATCCACATATAACAATATATAGTAATAGAGTGACTAGTAACATGAAAAATCAAAGAAGTATCAACATGTGATGCAATAAAGCCAATAGATAACAAATGAGTAGTAAATTTTTCAAACTATGCCCTTGGGCCTGTTTTAAACCATATAAGGCTTTGTTAAGCTTACAAACATAATCACGATAAGTCATATCAACAAAGCCCTGTGGTTGTGTCATATAAACTTCCTCAGATAAAGAGCCATGCAAAAAGCATTTTTCATATCTAATCGCCTTAAAGGCCAACCAAATTTTGCAGCAAGAGATAGTAAAAGAAGAATAGTTGGTTTCTTAATGACATGACTGAATGTTTCACCATAATCCAGTCCTGCCTGTTGATGATAACCTTTAGCCACTAATCTGGCTTTATGTCTGATAATAGTACCATCAGGATTGTGCTTAAGTTTGTATACTCATTTACAACCAACAAGATTCTTATTAGGAAAAGAGGAACAAAAGACCATGTATTTTGAGATATTAAGCATTATATTCATAAATCATAGCTTGAGTCCACTGAGGACTCTTAGAGGCTGAGGTAAAATAAGCGGGTTCAATAGATTGTTCTTTGTCATGAAGAAGAGAAGTCATAAAAGCTTTATTTTTAGAAAAATACCCGACTTAGACCCAGTTTGCATGGGATGACAAGACTAACTAATGGTGTGAGTGTGTGTGTGTGTGTGTCGATCTAGATGAAGAAGCAAACATACTAGGCAGATCAATAGAAATAGAGGAAGAAATGTCGGGCAAATTATTAGAGAATAGGGAATCCGAATTAGTGGGCAAAGAATCAGTCAAAACAACCCCTTAGTTATGCTATGTAGAATATCTAGCAGAATCAGAATCATTAACAGGCAAAGAATTATGATTTAAAATAGATTCAGTAAAGGAATTATGAACAGAATCGCTAGCAGCCAAATTATCATTCACAATAGAGTCATTAACAGGCAAATTAGCTACGAGAAGATGAGCAAAATCATGCAAAACAGGACTAGTAAGAGATTGAGAAGTTGAGTTCTGTGTAGTTGCAAAAACATGAGGAGCAGAATATGGAGTAACAGAATTTCCAATAGTGGTAGAAGCAAAATTTTCAGAAGTTCCATAATTAAAAAGCATAGAAGGAGGTAAAAAGAAGAGAGGAGAAACATACCTTGAAGAATTTTTATCTGAAGGAGAAGACTGAGATAAATCATGAGACGTAGATATAGAGTTAGCAGAAAAGGGAAAAGAGGTTTCATAAGAAAAGACATGCCGAGATGTATAAATTTTCTTGTTAACTATATCATGACACAAATATCCTTTTTGATCTAAATCATACCCCAAAAACACACATTGAATAAATTTAGGATCAAATTTGTTATGCATATAAGGTCTTATACTAGGATAATATGAACAACCAAAAATACGTAATTGATTATAATCGTCCATTTTTTAAATAATCTGTCAAACGAAGAATCATTATCCAAAATTGAAGTAGGCATATGGTTGATGAGATAAATGGCTATTGCAAAAGCGTAATTCCAAAAGGCATGAGGAACAAAAGCATGATGTAAAAGAGTAAGTCATGTTTCAACTATATGTCTATGTTTCTGTTCAGCAACACCATTTTGTTGAGGGGTATAGGGACATGATTTTTGATGAGCAATTCCATGTTGGCAGAAATGATTAAAAAGAAAGACTACCATACTCACCACCTCCATCAGATCGTAAGATCTTGATTTTTGAGGAGAACACATTTTCAACAAGAGTTTTAAAACGTTTGAAACAAGAGAAAACATCATATTTGAAAGTAATGGGAAATAACCATGTATACCTTGTGAAGTCATCAATAAAAGTAACATAGAACCGATGGCCAAGTATAGAAGATATAGGGGAAGGTCCCCACACATCAGAATGTATTAAAGCTAAGGGAGAAGAAGAGGTAGAACAAGAAACAGGAAAATGAATCTTATGCATTTTATTGGTTATACAACTTACACAAACACAATGTTCAAAACTAGATGAATTACAAGGCAAATTAGCTTTCCAAATAACATGCCTAACATTGGTGTATGTAGGGTGACCTAATCTATAGTGTCAAAGAAAGGAAGAATTCTTAAATCCTAAATGAGCAACCGTTCTGATAAGTAATGAATTTGGCAGAGGATAAAACCCATTAATGCTTGGACCTTTATGCAGGATGACTCATGTGTCCTTGTCCTAAATCCAAAAAAATGGAGCATCAAATATAAATAAACAATTAGTCTGAAGGTATAATTTATAAACAGATAACAAATTATGAGAAATATCAGGAACACAAAAAACATGGGACAAAGAGAAAGATTTTAGAGGAGTATGTAAAGAGCTAGAACTAGTGTGTGATATTGGCAAAGGTTTCCCATATCCAATAGAGATTTGTTCATCACCAGTGTATTCAGAATGGGAGAAAGGATTATTCACATCAGGGGTGAGGTGAGTGTTACACATAGTCTATGATCCATACCTGAGGATCAGTCTGGGAAGAGGACTGAGGCATGGCAGTCATCGTAGAAATGTTTGGAGCAGGATTTCATCCCTGACACGCAAGGTTGAGATGATGATATTAATCAACTGCACTGTGATCGAATTTGAGACAAATCTGGCATTGAACCCGTGGAGGTTGAGATGCTAAGAGACAGTCTGAAGAAAAAATTGATTGGTTCTTGAAGTTTTTAGAGGGTTGAGTAGGAGTTGATCCAAGAATTGATTGTAGATTTGTAGAATTCCAGTAGGTGCGGCCTCCTTTTCCAGAATTAAAAAGCCCGGAATTGTAACGATTACCTAAAAAATTCCTGAAATTCCTCCCGCGAGTTAATCCCCGATTTGGAAGAGAAGCAAACATGGCAATATTCTGAAAGGTTGTTTCTTGGGTTTTCAACTGTGTTGAAAGAAAATATTCTTCGACTTTAAGGAGTACATGAAGCTCCTCAAGAGAAAGTGGCTCAGCATGAGTGCGAATGGATGTCTTAAGAGTATTGTATTCATTAGGAAGGCCATTAATCTTAAAAATCAAAACATCATCATCATCTACTAAAACAGAAACAACGAATATAGGAGTCTATATTCACGGTTGCCTTCTTGGTGATAGACTGTAAATCAGATTTCATTTGAAAGGTATTTGTACGAGAAATGGAGGACAAACGCTTTTCAATCTAATCCCAAACATCTGTTGATGTTTTGCTGCCAACGATATATGCAAAGGCCATGGGAGACAATGTTGCATTGATGAATGTGAGTAAAGCCTGATCTTGAGAGACCCAGCAAAACATCAACAATTTGAGCTTCAAGATTGTGAAAATTCAGTACCTCCACAAGACGAAATTACTCAAATCCAAAAGAATCGAGATCAAATTACAGATATTCGATAAGAGAAAAATTGGGGAGGGAGACATATTGAGTCAGAGCTGGGAAGAACAGAGGGGTTATTGGAGGCGTGGGAAGGAGAATAGAGGGGAAGGATTGCAAATGAGGTTTGAGAACTCACCTATGCGCCAGAAGTGGTTTGTGGATTTTCGCTAGTTTAGGAAGGATTGATTTCTAGGTTAACGATAATTTGGGTTTCTAATTCTTTAACCATGAGAGATGACATTTGTTGAATCTCACTCTGATACCATGAATGAAAACAAAAATAAAAAAGAAGAAGAAGAAAAGAAGCAGAGGAGAAGCAATGCGTTCCAAGAAGAAGGCAGATGAGAAAACTTTCATTAACACAAACTAAACTTACACACAGAATATATAAACCATAAACAAAAACCAGTCTAAGGACTAGGAAGAGAGAAAGACCAAAATAACCCTAATCAAATAACTAAATCTTAACTTCAAAACTTTATCCATTAACAATAGCCAGAATGTTTTATCGTTGTAAAAAATCCAAAATGGCCACTGAAATAAAATTGAAAGCTATGGTTCCCCACCCATCAACTTCAGCCATTCCGCCTTTGATTCCAAGCCAATTGTACAACTCTATGAATGTGTGAAGGTGAAAAACTCATCAGCAAACTGGTTGTTCCTTTTTCCTCTCCTCTATCGACGTCATCTCCACACCGAGAAGCTACTTGCCAAGCTAAACAATTGTTCGGTCTTTGCTTCTCCATTTTCTAAGCTTTTGGGTACTGTATCTACTTTTTATGTATTAGTGTTTGCATGTGGTTATTTTCTTCTTCTCTGACTTTTGAATGAATCTACAAAGTTCTCTTTGATCCTGCCCACGCCTCTTAAAGGCTTCACTATCACTCCCCACACCTATAGCGTTTGTGATCAGCCTACTCATTTCTGTATCGATCGAAAGGGAAGGTGGCGACTGAATACGCAGCCATGGAACTGCTAAATCCCTTGTGAGACTTTCTTTTTCTCACCCGAGTACTTCTTGGCATGGAATCCGATCGGTACTTCTCTTTTGAAATCTCGTCGAAGATGGATGAGCTTGATCTGGGTAGGGGCTGGCTTTGGACAGGGTCCAGATCATTTACTTCTATAAAAATGATGAGAACAGATCGAACACTAAAGCCAAGGATGGGGGGTTTCATCCCAAAAGAAGTATTTGAAGCCTTTGGCAATTTTTGCAGATGAAATCTAGATTATATTCTTTTTTTTTACTATAAACGTTTAACAAATTTATGTAATTTGTCTTTTCTCCTTGTATGGCCAACTCCTCGTAAATCCAAATCTTATTAGTCTTACTTAGAGGGGGACACATTACTTGGGTCGAAGTCTAAAGTCCATACGAATCCCACAAGAAGCCGACAAGATTGGGTTAGAGGCCCATTGAGAAACACTCACCTAAAGGGCCAAGAGGACCCGTCCGGGTCACCCTTCAAGGTAGGGCCTGAGAAGTCACCACTAGCCGGTGACCACGACAATATCTTAGACAGTATTGTGCAATAAAAGACCCAACATTGGTTACGACTGCGACCTGACTGAGGGTAAGACATCCATGTCTCGTCTGACATCACCATTGTCCAAAGGGCTTAACCAAGACTTACAAGGTCATGACCCCCGACTGAGCTCGAGGCCACATCGATGGCCGAATCCTTCCTCATTTTACAGAGACATGATATATACGAAAAACTCTCCCTCCATAGGAACGCCAACTAAGAGAATTCCTCACAAGGTGATGTCAGAAGTGACTTGGAATAAGGAAGATAGACACATTGATATGGCCAAGCATTTCCTTACTGAAATAAAGAAGAGAAAATGGATAAATATGCCACTTTCATAGTAAGTTAAAAATTGATCTAAAAAAATTAAAGTAGATAAATGATATTTTCTAGTTAATTTAATTGTAAACTTTTATGATTTGTCTACAATACTTTTATCTCATGTTTCTACTCAGTTTTTTTAATTTGAGGATTAATATCAACAAATCAAATATTTGAAATTAAATTTAAAATATGCAATCACCAATAAAAATTAGGAGAGAATTTTGAAAAAATTGAATTAAAATCACAAACAAAATTTTCACTAAAATCTCTAAAATCGAGGTATATCAACAAATTTCACCATTAAATAAAACAAATTGATAATGAATAAGATAATGACATTTTAGCCGATTAATGATTTTTCAAATCACACCAACTAGAAAATGACATTTATAATACTATATTCTTAGGTTATTTTTTAACTTAGTACCATGAAAATGGTCTATTTACTAGGATTTGTGAATAAGGAAGATAGACACATTGATATGGGCCAAAAATTATCAAGAATCTCTATAAATATGTTGGTGACCCCTCACAAGGGAAATGCAATCTGAATTAGCATAAAACTATTCTCAAACGCCTATTAAATTTATTGTGAGAGTGTATTAGGTTGGGCACCACACTGGTATTGAGTGAACATTTTCGTCGATCTTTCTTTTGTCTTTGCATCTCAAAGGTGAATCACCACATAATGCGTGGCACATCGTTGACCATAGATTCGTATCTCTAGCCTTGTGTCGTCTGTGGGAAATGTAGCTCTTCTCGTTTAAAAAGTTTGATCTAAATTTATTCTTGTCGTCCTCACAATTGTGAACATAATGGACAATAGTGGACATAATGACATCCATGATTATGCTTCCGTTTGTAAATATGCGAACGATCTATTGAATCCAACCCGTGGGTCAAAATGCTGGATTATTAGCGCTTGCCACCACTTTACCACCACGGCAACCTACCAACCTTGCTGACCCAACCTTTCTCCTTTGATTGGAAAAGGCAGTTTCTGATAAGGAGAGGCAATGCAGACTAGGAAGATTATACAACCTGTAAAAGATTTTTTCAGTATGAAAAACCCTTTACGAACAAATAATAAAGATCATAATTTAAAAAGAGAATGAGAGAATGAAAACATCATCATTTACGTGGAAAACCCTTAAAGGCAAGAAAAACTACGGGAAGATCGTTGATATTCACTTATGTAAAGGATTTCACATAGTTGTTGACGAGAGAAGAAATGAATGGTTGTGTCTTTAGTTGAAGTTTGCTTAGGTCTCCTCATTTCTTTTTACATGAGCTTGTAGTTATAAGCCTTACAACAACAACAACAACAACAACAACAAAAATAACAACAACAACAACAGCAACAACAACAATAATAATAATAATATTAAAAGGATGATCACATTCCCTATGCTTTTGGCTGATGGGATTGCTTTCAAGCGTGGGCTCATTTACTTTGCTCATTCCTTTCAGTTGTTTTATCTCCAGCAACTCACAAAAGGAGGACCATATATATAATATGGTCGGTCCGATCGGATCGGTCCAGAACTAACAAAAATTCTAGATCGGTCTGAAATTTTGGTCCTCTCTAAAAGGAGGACCGAATCGACCATTAACAAGAAAAAAACCATTCAGACAATCAATTTCGGTTCGAACCGGTTCAGATTAAATGGACTGGATAGTTTTTGAACACCCATACGGACCATCCACTCGTTCTCATACTTGGCAACCCTCTACATTGACTAGTTCGTAAGCAGCAAGAGAATGATAAAAGAGGCCCATGACCTCTTTATGGTAATTCAAAAGGGAGTGAATCCTTGAGAGAGTATATCAAGCGAATTAAACAATGAAAGAATTGGTATAATTTAGTGTGATGACATAGTGGCTTTGGGTGCTTTCAGAAATGAGTAGATGGAAGGAACCTATGTTTATAAGTATCTACACTATGAGAGGCCAAAGTCCCTATCAAAATGCTTTACCAAGGCTCAGGAATTTGTTATGTTAAACAAAGAAATGGAAAAAAAATAAAGGCAATGGCAATAGCCTTCCATTCCGGAAACTCGCCTAAGGTGAATAGGGACAATAGTAGCTGATGGGAGAAGAATGATCATAAGAATGACAAGAAGCACTCCCATGAGAGAGTTAGCATTACTGATAGGCTCACTCAGACCCAGATTCAAATCTACAGGTTTAAGGTCAGAGACTTCGATCTCATGAGAGTCTTCCAAAATAATCAAGTGATCAGGACCTAATTGGGAAGGCCCCTAGAAATTGGTGGAAATCATTAAGCTAGGGACCTACATCTTCTAGGACTCTGAGGGAAGATGATGAATAAAAGTTGGATTTCCACCGGCCTCAGGCTTTACTTTTCTCGGTTAATAATGTTTATGAAGAATGTAGTTCTAGTACCTTTTATCATTTAAAGCGACTATGTTATTAATTTATTTCATAATACTTGGGTAAGACTCCTATTCTTCGGCCAACACTAAGGTTAGGGTGATTAATAATTTAATCACATACATGTCTTTTAAAGTATAATATTAGCACCATATATTATGTTGTGACGTCGCATATTTCTTTAGTATAAATTTCTCAGGTTATGTGAAGATAATAATAAATCAATTAAGTAACCAATGATGATTTCTTAAAATTAAGACTATCTGCCAGTTTTTTGACATGACCAGCTTTTAATCAGAATATGAATATGCTTTCAAATAGTATATGCAGTTGGCAATAGTTAGAAGAATTTTTTCATGCTCAGTTTTTCAGAATTGAGCATGAGGTTGACAATGGCTGATCTTGTAGGAATACACCAAATATTAGATGAAACTCAACATAGTTCATTTCTAGGTTCAAAAGTGCAATTAACAAGTGCAAGGTTTCTATGCTAGAAGGAGAATTTGTTAAGGTAGCCCGAAATGGGAATGACTTTAATCTTAGGAAGAAATTTTATGCTATAGAGTCGAGAGATTTTACTAGATTTGGCTAAAGTCTCTTGATATGAATCACTCTTTAAAGAGAAGTTTGAAAGAAGACATTCAACATATAGATCTAATTATAAAGATCCTAATTTATTAATAAAAAACTAATGAACTTATAGGGCATGAGTCACTTTCTTGTGAAGGCTTAATAGAGAATGAAACTGTGGTCAAATTTAGTTGAGAAAAAGAACGTGAGACTGAGGTAACAACGGTTGATCTTGTAAGAATAAGTCAAAGCCCAAATAACACTGCTACACAATTCATTTCTAGGTTCAATAAGATAAAGAAACAAGCTAAGATTTCTCTACCCGAAGGAGAGTTAGGATAGCCCAAAATAGGCTTGACTTGCAAAAGCTTTATCGAAAAGTAAACCATGGTCAAATTAGGCTAGAAAAAAGAATGTGAATTGAAAAGAACATATCAACATTCGAAATTATTCTTTGGATGTTTCTAAGGCTGATGAGATTTTTTATCATTTGTCAAATGCTCAAGTAATTTAGTTACCCAATGGACAAAATTCCTTCTAATGATGAAGTAAAAGGTAAAAAATATTATAAATGACATAATACATGTAGCCACATAACTAACAATTGTATAATGTTTCAAAATGTTATACACGAGCAATTATGGAGAGAAAGATTCAAGTTTTTCAGAGAGAAAGAAAGAAAAATTTGAGATTGATGAAAATTATTTTCCTACTATGCAAGTAGTCAATACTAAAATGAAATCCATGGAAGACTAACCAGCAGACCTATTAGAGATCTCTGGAGCAGTTTCGGTCGAAAGGAAAAGAAATGATAGTGAAAGCTTAGCTGATGCCATTGTAGTGTTGACTCTAATGAAGCGTAATGAAGAGACCCTTCTTCATCTTCAAAACCCAAATTAGAGCCTAAGATCTATAAAAGGTTGTGCATAAAGTCTGGTGACGAGTTTTTCGAAACGTGCAAGATAATAGATGCCAAGACTAACATATCTTTTGAAGATTAACAAAGAAAGCATTATCAAAGAGCTAATAGAAGAAGTCAATAAAGTGGCTCAAGAAAAGAATAGTAAAAAAAGTGGATTGTTGGAAGCATCAACAACCTAGAAACTTTTTTATAGAAGGCACTACCAAAGCTATTAATTGAGGAGACCAATATTCATCAACATGCTCTCAAAGGAATATGCTAAATAGATGTAGAGTTTCCTACCAAAGAAGTGGCTGAGGTTAAAGAAACTAAGATGATTAAGCCACTTACAATTGAACCAAATAGCTGGCATGTGTTGATAAACCCAAAAACAGAACGCTGAAGGTATGCACCTTTCCTTACTAGAACACAAAAGAGGAGGGAACAAAGAAGGTTCAGATCCTACATAGAAAGAAATTTTGAAGGCCTGAAATAAATTATTGTGTCAAATTTAGGGGGGGTTCTGACCATCAAAGAAGTAGAACCTATTAAGAAAGATGAACAACTTGCGTTTATCAAATCTAGGCGGTTGCATGAAATGTTACAAATTTATATGACATTCATTTTGCTTGAAGTGTTTAGGAAAAAAGTTATGCATTTTGAGGATGATAACATGGACATCCATCCTATGGAGGAATCATATATAACTTCATTGATAGGGCAGAAACTCTGTATTGGTTTGAAAGACCATCCACAAAAATGACTCAACATATTAAGCATTTATACATTAACGCATATTTTAATAGAATCTTACTAAATATAGTTCACGCTGACAATGGAGTAGCAATTAACATTTTGCATATTTCAGCACTTAAGTAATTAGGTTAAAAGGAGATTAATATGTTAAGATTGATATTTTAATATCATGATTTTATGGAAAGAAAGAAGACCTCAAAAGGCATTTTGCCTTTAGAAGTGATTGTAGGATCTAAGGCTAGATTAGCAACCTTCTTGTGATGGATAGTACATCTAGTTATAATGTCTTGCTACGAAAAGACTAAATTCATTCTAAATGGGGTAGGAAGTTAGTTGAGCATTGGATTATGATGAATTGACTAATTTAGATAGGAAGCTAGTTGAGCATTTTTAGCCTATTAAAAGTAAATACAAGTCTTTTAAGCAACCACGAAAAATTATAACTCTAGTTGTCACTTCTAAGGTTAAGGAAGAATAGAAAGGCTTTCAAAAGCTAAGTTCATGAGGACAACCGTATATGTTGAATTGTTGTCAAATTTAGAGTCAATTGTTAAAAATAACGAAAAATAAGAATCTATATTGACTTAGGAATTTAATCATGTCAACACCTAAGGATAAGTATCCAATGTTAATGGTTGATTCAATTGATAGATCAACATGGCATTCTATAATATCCATGATGAATAAACACTCTTGATACGATCAGACCTTTATTGTTGAAGATGTCCATAAAATAACATTTAGGTATCTAAGAAACTTAGGCAATTACAAATAGATAATAATGCTTTTTAGATTGAAGAATGCTGGAGCAACTTATCAAAGAGCCAAGAACATAATATTTCATGACTTAGTTGGAGGATTCCTTGAATGATATATTGATGACATCACTGCCAAATGAAACCACTTTGAAGATCATTTATATATCATTTGAAATAGTCTTTCGATCGAGAAAGTTCAATTTGAAGTTGAATCCTTTAAAACATGCTTTCGTAGTTAAGGATGGAAACTTCTGAGGATATATACTTTAAACATAATAGAGGAACCCAAATAGCGCGCAACAATCATTTCAAAATATCCTTCTAATAAGAAGGAATTACAAAGATTTTTTAGGGTAGAACTTTCTAAGAAGATCCATCTCCAATGTTGATGAAAAACCAAAGTGTTTTCACCTTGCTAAAAGCCAACGGAGATATCAACTTTTTTTTAGAAAAAACATCAGAAAGCGCCTTAAAGTTATACATTTTTGCCACAGATAGTTCAATTGGAGTTTTGTTGGCATAAGATGTTGAAATAGGTAAAGAAATAGTCAATTTCTACTTGAGCAGATTTCTCAACTGAGTCAAAAAAGGTAAACAAAGCCTTGTATATGTGATATTAAACACTGATTTAATTAACTATATATGTTTTCTAGATCTTTATTAAGAGGGAGAATTAATAAATGAATATTATCTTTATTAGAGTTCAATATACATTATTTACCCTAAAAGGCACATATCTTTGTAATGAATTATCAAACAACAATTTAATATAAAATAAAAATAGTGTTGAAAAAGAAAAAAAAAATAATCAGTCCATAAGATGGACAAGAAAGAAAGATGGAAAAAGAAAGCAAGATTAATAAAAGTATAAGATACAGGAACATGCAACAAATCGAAACAATTTCTGTTAGAACAACTAAATATAAAAAAATGTAAAGAATTTTCATATGAAGCCAAAAGAAAGGGGAAAACACACGACAAAGAAATTGTTTGAAGAATAACTAAGAATAAATAGAAAAATAAAAAAAGACATTAAAATAAGAATGAATATCTGAGAAAAAATCGATTAAAAGAAGTGTTTTAAACAAACAATAAATTTATACCATTCTTCAACAGGCGAAAAAAGAGAAACAAAACTGAAAAAGAAAATGGAAGCAAATAAATGCAATAACTAAGTAAAAAATGGGGAGATAGAGAGAGTGCAATATATTTTCTCTAGATTCTCACTCACTCCTCACACAGTCTTTGGCTAATCTATGAGAGCGACATAATATTAGTAAACTTTCAAATGAAAAAAAATGTTGGGTAGATGGTGTTCATAAGTACTACTATAAATTGGTAGTGTATCTAATAAACATCATGAAATGTAAATTAGTGAGATTTGCTTACCACCCTTGTTTAGAGATTGGTGAGAAAATTTATCAGATTAATTTAATTTCAATAGTACCATGGAAACTTAGATTTGATGGCTCCAAAACTAGTCAATGGTCTGAAATTTGGATAGTTGTAAAATTTTCTTAAGGAATCAAAACCAAACATGGTTTCAGGTTAAGTGACTTTGTGTCGAATAATAAAAAAAAAGTATGAAGCTTTAATTATGGGTCTGGAAGTGGCTAAGAAATTAAGAGCTACCAATATAGAGGTTTTTGGAGACTCACAACTTGTAAAGAAACCAATTAATGGAAGTGATAAGTGTTTGACTTAAACCTTGATTCCTTTCATATTTGCATCTCACATATTAGAGCCTTATTCGAAAAAGATGACCTAAACCACTGGCATATGGAACTATCTTTCCCATTTTAGAAGAAAGGAGATTCATGGTAGCTTCAATAAAAAATCATGAAAATGATAGTGATCCACCGGATTGAAGAGGTCCTATAATACAATACCTAAATGAGCCACCCAATAAGACATCAAAAGTAATAAAATTGAAGTCTTTTAGTTATACATGTTTGAAGGTGAGTTATTCAAATGAGCCGTATATGGTAATATTGTTAAGATCTGTTAATGATGAGGAGGTAGTGAGAATCATGAAAGATACTTATGAAGGAATCTATAGATCCCCATAAGTGAGTACCAAGATGAGATGGCAAATCCAAAAATAGATTTTAATGGCCAACAATGTTAAAAGACTGCATCGAATACGCCAAAGGCTGTTAGGCTTGTCAAAGAATGCACCTTCAAAAAATACTCCTAACATAGAGTTATACAATGTTTTTAAACCTTGGCCTTTTAGAGGTTGAGCTGAGAATATGATTGGTAAAATCTATCCACATTCTTCTAAGCGAGCGACATAATTTTACTTCATCAAGCTAGACCATTTAGTTCAATCCAACAAAGTTATTTTATTTGATTTTTAAAGGATATAGTGTTTAGATTTGAAATCTTATAAACCATTACAGTGGATATTGGATCAGTGTTTGGTGGCCAGTTAGTTAAAGACTTTACTTTAAGTCTTGGAAAATTGTCAAGCAAAATTGAATTTCACCTTATGCCTTTGACAAAATTGACCAACAAAATAATAAAATCAGAAAGGTCATAAAAGACAATCCAAGGTACGTAGTGGCATGACTTACTGCCAGAAGCTTTATGAGCCTACATGACCTCTCAATGGAATTTCACCTTATGCCTTGACATAAGAGGGTATGCTGTTGTATTGCCCATGGACTTGAATGTTAAATCTTTTAGAGTGTTACAACAAAAAATCTAGGCTCTATAAGAATATGAACAAATAATTACGTTCGAAATCAATAAAGTTCAAGAAGAATGAGCAAAAGCTTTAGAAAAGATTAAGAAACAAAAATGGTAAGTTGCTAATTACTATAATAAAAGGGTCAGAAAAGAAAGTTTCGATGAAGGAGTGACTTTTTATAGGAGAGTTAATCGTTGGCTCTCGAACATGTTGAGCCTCAGAGGAAGCAAATTCTGAAGATCTACCTTGAGTGTTGTATCAATTCAAGAATAACTATTTCAAGTAATAGGTAAAGAGTTCGGAGGGTTACTTCTAGATCAAGAAAAAAGTTAATGATGTTTTAAGAAACTTTCTCTGGAAGGGTAAGTTTGATGATGCTGAGGGAGCAAAGGTTACCTGGAAGGTTGTGTGCAATCCTTTTAATGAAGGTGGGTTGAGAATAAGGGAGTTAACTGTATGGAATGTGGCTGCTATAGCAAAGCATTTCAGGAGGATTGCTTCTAGATCTATTGACTCTCTTTAGATTGCTTGGTGCAATCTCAACCTTCTTAAACATCAGTCAATAATTTCTGTAAAAATGCTTGGTGACCTTTCTGTCTCCGTTTATCCATATAGTACTTGATTTATGAGTCATAATATTAGTATATTGAAGTTTAATTGAAAAATTATATAGATCTGAAAAGTTTTCTACAAATATTCTCTCTTTACTTACTCAATTTATGAGGAAGAAGAAGAATGACACAAACTCTCTCCATATTATTTCTAGATCCTCCTTCAGTGAGAGTGGCAAGTTTGAGAATAATCCAGATGATGACATCACTCAAGTTAGATCTCTAAAATTTGCTTCTTTTGAGACTCATCATGCTCAAGAGCCAACCAACAAATCTCCCATTTCTCAAAAAGACACTCCTCCAATTCTGGTTCTACTTATCAACTTTGACGATTTCCATACGTAATGCCTTAAGTAGAGTTATTAAATTTCTAATAAACCATTAGAGATATGAAATACTTAGATTCTTATGATCACATAAATGAGTTCTGTTAAGAGTTACTATGTCACTTACTTAAAAGTATCTATAAACTCTATTATTGAGAATCACTATTTAACAACTTAACCATCGGAGCTACAGATGCATTGACTCAAAATCTCAACCATAACAGACCAAAACAAATAAGTTATTAAATAAAAGTTCATAACTATCTCAAAATTAAGATCATTCATACGTTTTACAAAAAATGATTACTCATAATATAATAATAATGAGTTGTGATTTTCTTAAGATAGTAGTTTACCAAAAATCAAAACTATACATTCAATTCAATAGAACTCATAAACTAAGTACTATATGATAGTAGACTTTTTACAAAAATGTATTGCATGTAATATAAAACTAGACATTTTATTATTGTTCAAATAAATATCTGTGATCTGTAAGGCGCAATCTTAACATCTCTCTAAAACAGCCTCATTGGTAGTCTCCTCTCCTCCCTCCACTTCGACTTCACCGCTTGCAACCACCTTAAGCTCCGCCCCTTATTTTCACCCGTTGATTCCCACTATAAGTCCGTCTCTTCTCCTCCTCATCTCTATTTTTTGGCCAAACTAATTTTCATTATTTCACACTTTTAATTATGTTTCTTTTCGAGTGAGGTAGTAGAGCAACAGTTTTGGGTTTCATAGAGACTCCTTTCACCAAATTTCATTTTAATGTAGGGAGTAAATAAGCTCCCATCGGTTTTTCCCTATGCTTTTCTAAGTTCTCACAAAACCCTAAAGGAGAAATTGCAGTTTAGACAACTGTAAAAAAAAAATTATTTGGACCAATGTTCTTATTTTAACGAAATATGAATTTTTTAGAGAAAAATATTAAGTTGTGTTAGTTGATAAAAAAAATCAGCTATATATTGATTTTATTGATGCAACCGTGTGAGATTAATATTAACACTTGCGTAATTCCTTGCAGCTTAGTGAAATTCCTACGTGAAGACCCATGTGGAGAACAATAACGAAATTAGGACCCCAAGTCCTATTTTAACGATTCCTAGTATTTTTAGATGTTAAAAGACTTATTTACCCCACATGACACGACTCAATCGGAAAAGCTCTCTCTCCTTCTCCTACCTGGCATTCTCCCAAAAGTTTGCAAAGAACAACAACACCCCCACTCATTCACAGCATTCACAGCATTCACAGCACAGAACAAACAAAAATTAACTAATAATTCGAAAAAATTATGTAACAATTCTTTCTCTATTTCTTTCTTTACTCTGCACTTTTCCCATTGCACCGAGCGACATTTCCCTTCCAAGCTTTTTCCTAAAACCCTGACCCTTTCATTCCATCTTTCATATTCTTCCCTTCGGGTCCACAGATCGGCGGCGTTCCTTCCTTCCATCCTTCCGCGTGAAGAAGCTCGTGGTGCAGCTCGAAGACGAGGTGATATTTTACCCGTATTCTGAAAATTTCATGCCCCAGACCCACCGCGACCCACCGCGAATGAAAATTTCTCCTGTACTGAAATTTGAGTTCTGAATTTCTGGTGTAGCAGTATCCATTTCCTGATTGGAATTTCTTGATCGAGGTTTCTTAAATTTGAGGGGAGACAGAGAACAACAATATCAACAGAGACAAAGATGATGAACGGGATAACCCAGCGAGAGAGGAGCTTCCGAGTGATTTGTAATAGAAGGGGTAGAGAAGTCTTTCACTCCCTAAAAGAGGCCAAGAATCGTTGAAACTACAATTGGGGTCTTAATTTCGTTATATATCTTAACAGGGGTCTTTACATGGAAATTTCTCCACAAGCTAAGCTGCAAGGAATTACGCAGAGAGCGGTGCAAATGGCGAAGAGCAATGCTTCAGACACTACCAATTGCCGGAAGTACGGCATCCCTTTCTACGCAGTCGCTTGGGTTGCTTATAATTCTGTTAAGTTCAAGCACGAACCTAGTGAGTCGGAACAGGATCGGGATCAATCCGAAGATGCCGTTTCCGCAGACGATAAAGTATCTCCAGCGCCAGGAAGTACCGCCACTGATTATTTTGTCGCATTTTCTGGTGGTGGGGGAGAAGGCCGGAGTGGAATTCCAAATGCTGTCGTCTTATCCCACTTCGACTTGGCTTCCAATTCACTATCTGATCAGCCCGTATGCTCAACTTCTGGATTTCCGTTTCCTTTTCCCCTTTCTATGTGTTACTAGCAGAATAACTCAATCGAAAATTGGAATCTTCTTCTAAAATGTATCATTTTAAATATGTGGTTTGGTGCTTGTGTGTAGGAATCCAATATGAGGTTTAATTGCTCTAAGATATCTGAATGACTTTTTTAAATCCTAGTTGGCTCATAAATTTGAAGGACAGTAAAAAAGATGATGTTTGCATATAGTTGTCTTGTGATATTAATTTATGTTTGTTCACGCTACACATTAGGCATCTGAGATTGATAGTTGATTTTTTTTAATTAGTGGTAAAAGCGTCTTCAGGTGGCCTGATGATGATGTGCATTGCAGGTTGTAACTTTCTTTAGTCGTTCGTTAATCCATTGAATGCTAAGTTCAGGGTCACATAGGTTATTTACCTAAGCTAATGGAAGATAGTTCATGATGCATATAATATAAACGTCAAGGTACATGTACATCACTTAGAATGTACTATGCGGAATTTTGGGTGACTATTTGGCAGAAGAAGAGCAGTTTCACTTGCAAAAGGTGTTATAAAGCTCTGGGCCACATAGCTGAATACATAAGAACAATTAAAAGAGCTTTCAGCTATGTCTTGTGAAAATATCTTGCTCTTCATGTTGTAGTATCTCTTGATTTTCTTTTCTGAAATAGTTGTTGCCCATATATTTAAGTGGATCATCTTTCATTTTAGGTGGCAAAATGTGGAACTGGTTCTGATTTGCCTTACAGGATGGCCGTTCATCCAGGTGGAGATGGCCTTATCTGTTCATTGCCAAAAAGTTGCAGGTAACTGTTGCACATTTCCACATTGAAGTCGTTGAAAACTGCAAACGGGTGTATTATAAAAGAATTTCGGGAAACAAATGCATCCCTCTCAGTCTAAATTCATATGGAAAGTACTATTATATTGTTGAACCTGTTTGCCGATAGAATGATATTCCCTAGGAATATACTAACATTGAGCTGGCACGCTGTATCTGTCCATGATCTCGTATTCTTATAAAAGTTTCTTGCGAAGTATTTCATTTGCTTAAGGGCACCTGACTGCACTGTAAATATTCAACTTTAAATGCTCATTTGATTTTTTAATAGCACATTAAGTTTTCTCGTACGCAGTATTTTGCGAGAATCAATTTAGGATTAATGTCATGCTCTAGTTAGCAGTAATAATTTTATTTTCTTGGCCAGACTGTTTGAATGGGATCAAGAAGAGAATGCTGGGGTCCATAACGTGGGTATAAAATTGTCTGCGAGAGTGCTCAGTCAATTGGAAGATGTTGAACAACAGTTAGCTTTGACATTTAACAATGATGGTTCTGCACTTGCTGCGGGCGGAGAGGTGTGAGCCATTCTTCAATTTCTTTGGACAGATAATGTCTTTTTTTTTTCTGTTTAATCGGTGGTCTATACATTTTTTTTGGTTGGTAGATGGTAAATTTGGTGGTCTATACTTGTTTGCTACATACTCTGTCACTCACGAGGAAAAGCATTGTGATTGATGAAACATTTCAATAAAATGTATGAATGTTAAAAAAATTTTGATTTTTTTTATGTTTCGATTGATTATTTGCGTTTGAAGTTCAGGAATTAGTTTTCAATTAAATGATTTTCAGTTGATAAGCAAAAATACCAGAGAAGCTATTATTGATTAGTGCGGACTGGTTAGCCACTTGTAAAGACTGATTTGTGTACTATTATTGATTAGTACAATCTTTTGGTACTAATCTTCATTGTAGTATCTGCTATTACCCCATGTAGTTACATTTGTGGTTCTAGGAAAAAAATATCAGTACAACCTTTTGGTACTAATCTTCACTGTAGTATGTGCTATTACCCCATGTAGTTACATTTGTGGTTCTAGGAAAAAATGAATTATGCAGTCAAGAAACTCTTTCGCATGTTGCCTATCAAAAGATTAGGGACAATAAGGGAAAGCAGTACAGACATATCTGATAGAACATTTGGTTATATATATTCAGGTCATTTACATGAAGTGCTCAGTTGTAATACAATATTGTGGCCTAAAACTGAAAAACGTGAAACATTCATATTCTGGCATCTGAAGTTGATATTTAAACTTCTTAACAAAGGATAACGCCCTCCCTCCCCCCCCCCCACCCCCCCCCTCCCTCCCCCTCC